>OMLI01060373.1:0-11881 GCA_900302605.1 Rondeletia loricata
ACCCGGCTCTCCACAGGTGGTGGAGGATGGAGGCGAGGAGGATGAGGAGGAGCTGAGTGGAGGAGAGGAGGCAGACCTGCGGTCCAGCTCTGGCCGGGGCTCGCTGCTGACCCGGAGAGGCATTACCCTGCGAGTGCTGCTGAAGGACGGGCTGGTGGAGCCGGGGGACGGAGCACTGTCCATACACTACCTGGTAATAACACACATCACAGCTGCTTCTACTGCAGCAAGCTGTTGTGTTATCATGATAAATATTGTGTGAACTTTTAATACATGGTAAGCACATGTGGCATATTACTGCAGTACAGTGCTAATGAACACGTGGCAATGGTTTTAAAGAGGTGAACCAACGCACATCTCTTTTGTTTTTACTGCAATTGTCCTTCTTCTCTCCCCCTAAGGGTAAGAAGTTTGTGGGGGACCTGTTGAATGATGGGAAGATCCGCTGGGTGGAGACTGGCCAGATCTTCAACTCTCCCAGTGCCTGGGCAACACACTGTAAGCGCCTGGTCAACCCGGCAAAGAAGTCTGGCTGTGGCTGGGCTTCGGTACGCTACCGGGGACAGAAGCTGGTCCAGTACAAAACCAGCTGGCTGCACAAGTACCAGCCCAGTGCAGACATGGTGAGAGAAGAACAATGGAATTTAGTAGCATTAACCTTACGCAAATACTCTTATCCAGAGCAATATACAATGGCCCTGAGGTTGCACAGTGGAATAGGATGATTAGTGCATATAGGCTGTGAAGGATCAGGACGGAGACAGGGCTCTTGGTTTTGGTCGTACATGACTGTTGACATGCAAAGAAGACAGGAAGAGCAGAGGAGGAACAAAGTGAGTGCTGATTATGAAAGAGGGAAATGTGATGAGATAGACAGAGAAATGGAAAAAAAGAGAACCCAAAAATATTGTCATGGTTTTTATTTCCTGTGATGCCAGAGCCTGGTTAGTGAAGAGGATGATGATGAGGATGAAGAGGAAGGAAAGACAGCTGTGCAGGCAGATGAGAAGAACAAGAATACCAAACCTGGGTTGCACGGTATGACATATTCCATTTTATTCTATTCTATTCTATTCTATTCTATTCTACACAAATAATAATGTAAAATTGACCTTGCTGTGCCATCTAGATTTCATTCACAAACTATTTTCAGCAAAGAAAAAAGTTGCATGAAAAGGCTGCTTTGTTTTGTCTATTGTAGTTTCACAATTCTGTGGTTTCAGCAAACTAGAAAAGTGTGGAAAATAAATGTTAGATAAAGTCATCTTTACCGTGACAGACATCATGGTGCCACGGAGAACCGACAGAGAGAGGATTCCTGTCAGATACTGCACCTTGGGCACCAGGGATGCTGCAAGGTACCGGCTTTTATTCGGACAGTGATCAGTGCAATTTTACGCGCTTACTGTATTTTGCATGGAGTGAACTAGATCATAATTTACACTGACGTGTATCCTCAGAGATCCACACACACTAGTGGAGCTATCGGCCTTCTCAGCCATCAACAGATTCCAACCTTTCAATGTAGCCGTGTCCAGTAATGTAATGCTGCTAATGGTAAGCGCCAACCATATTTCAAAGAGGCACATAAATTGCCAAAGAACCGTTAGAGACTCAGTTTACTGCTTTTTTGTCCTCACCAGGACTTCCACTGTCACCTGACCACCAGTGAGGTGGTGGGGTATCTCGGAGGACGGTGGGATACCAACACACAACGTGAGTAAATGCTCATAGAAATAAGACGTTAGACATAAGAACCTTAGACATAGGCAAAACATTTTGACTAAGACTTAAGACATAAGAAAGTGACAGCAAATACAATTCTCAACTTCAAAGGATGATTAGAATGTCTTTGCTCTTCTCATGTGGTTGCTGTCCCTGTCTTTCAGTGCTGACAGTCTTAAGGGCCTTCCCTTGTCGAACCAGACTGGGAGACAGAGACTCTGCTTCTGCTGTTGAAGAGGAGGTAAGACATGGACAGTGATTCAGTCTACTAGTGGTTCTCAACAAAGAATGATTTTCCCCTTTTCAGGTTGTTTCATTTGATTATCAGAGGAGGCATAGAGGCTGAAAACGATTCAGTATTTCACAAGAAAAAACCCCAAAAAAAGACATGATAATAAATTGGTACAGTAGAAATTGTTCTTTTTAAATCCCATAAATCATCTTGCGACCCCCCAAAATTTACTCCCGACCCCCTGGGGGGTCCCGACCCCCAGACTGAGAATCACTGGTCTACAATACAAGGATGTATGTATCTACAAAACCTTAAATCAGTGCTGCACATGATTTGTCACAACAGGTAGTAACAGCACAGTGGCACCTCATTTATCTGAATTTCAGGCATCCAAACTGACCGGTTTACAGAGCAAGCAATGCATAAATGTCTTTTGTTAAGTTTTGGTAGATGCAAGTAGAAGCCTTTCAACTGCAAATTACACTGAAGGGCATTTCTGACTATTTCTGAATGCATTTCAGATTTAGAATAAGAATTGCCCCGATAATTAGAATTGTATCTATTTCCTCAGTGATGTTCTACTGTGCGATTGCAATGTCCATAATAATGACCCTTAGTATACATTTATTTACTGTATATAAGTAGAATAGAATTAAATCAAAGTAAGTCCATCAATTTGTTTAGATTAGACCTCTGTCATGTGTATTGTATTCCAGATCTGTCAGAACCTGTTCATGCGCGGCCTGTCGTTGGTGGGCTGGTACCACAGTCATCCGCGAGGTCCGGCCCTGCCGTCCCTCCAGGACATCGACTCCCAGATGGACCACCAGTTGAGGCTGCAGGGGTCAAGCAATGGCTTCCAGCCCTGTTTGGGGATCATCTGTGGTCAGTACCTGCTGGAGTCATCAGGCTTGGTCTAGGCAAGAACTCAAATAATAATGACATGATAGTTTATTGATCCATGTAGGGAAATCCTCTTTTTCATTACCTGCTCCACGGGGAGCTAAGGGCACAGAGTCAGCTACAAAATAGTGCTCAGGAGCAGGCAGGGATTCAGTGACTTGCTCAAGGACACTTCATCATGGCGGCTGTTTGCTGACATGGGGCTTGAACCCGGGACAGGGTGTCCGGTTGAAAGACGGTCTCTCTAACCACTAGGCAGGAAAGGGCTTGGAGCCACTGAGCTTTCAACCCTCTTTTCTTTTTCAGGCCCATATTATCACGGCAATCAAGGTGTGGCATCCACAATAACGCCGTTCTGGGTAGTACCACCACCTGAGGTGAGGACACAGGCATAACTGGCTCTCTAATACACAATTTAAACTCTGCTTCTCCTGATTTAGTTTGACCTCATGCACTGTGTTACTCTATTAGGCCTAGACAGTGTTAATTTAAACAGATGTCAGTGCTCCAGTCTCTGATTTCATGGTTTCATGAAGAACAATATCTTTCAGTTTTCCGTTATTTCCAGTTAACTCACCAGCATCATCTCTCTTCCCGCAGCAACGGCCCAATGACTATGGCATCCCAGTGGCTGTAGAGGTCACCTACGTACAGGACAACTTTCTCACCAGTGATGTCCTTAATGAGATGGTACTGATGCTGTAGCTTCAGTTTCACTGTATTTCAATAGTCCACTGTTGACTCTCTACAGCATGTCAGATTTGTTAAACAGACAAGTAACATGTATTCAACCAACAGCTAGTAGACTATAAGGGGCATCTCAAGTGCCGATCAACAGACTCCAACTGAGTAACTGTTTTCTATCAGCTAGGGAGAAACATTCCTACATATGGAATTGTTTCATGAGTGGATTGCCTTACTGTCCCATAACCCTAACTTTAACCAAGTTCTTTATGTGCCTAAACTTAACCCTAGCCAAAGTTGTTTACTGTCTACCAAGAGTCTTTTGACAGTAATTTGAGCAGGTGTACTTGACAATGAACGTGTACGTAGTTGACATAAATTAGTTTGTTGAACATTTGTTGAGTCAGCTGAAAACTTCTGAGAGTCTGTTGAAAGAATTCTTGTTGACAGTCAGCTGATTCACTGTTGAATATCTCCTGATACATTGTTGAGTCAACAGTGGACTATCGAAATAAAGTTATACCCTTAATTCAAGTGTTTTTGCAGAGACTGTAAATCAGTATAACAATGTCTGCCTCTGTGTTATTCCTCCACAGATGCTGCTGGTTGACTACTACAGGGCGGCTCCCGACCTAGTCCAGTTCAGCCAGTACTGGTGTCCGGACGCTACCATGATGGACAAGATCAAGGTAGGATGGTCGACAGAAAATCTTTCTACCTGGCTGTACATATTAAGCGATGTTCCGGGGATCCTCTGGGTGTTTTGGGACTTTCAACATCACACTCCCTCCTCCAGGTGGCCCAGCTGAGATTGACCCAACTTGTTCTATCTTCTTCCTCAGGGCTCTTTGAGTGGCCATGCCCCAAAAGATCAGGCCTACTCCCAGATCTTGGAGCATGTCTACAGTCAGCTGAGCAGCTTGCGCTGAGTGGACCCTCTGCATGTGTGCGAGTGTGGCTGCTTTCCAGTTCAAGTTGTTCCTTCATCATAGCATACCTTTGTACACATCTGACAGGACTGGCATTATGAACGTACAATGTGAAAACTGCTTGAGCAATGTACAGATGCCTTGAATACTCTTGTGTTTGAGTGCTATTTTACTTTGGTACAACATCATCGTGGTTTAAAACACATTGCTATGACTTTGAAGGCATTAAACATTAGGCTAATGAGTGTTAAACACTAAATGTTATACCAAAGTTAAATACTGTTCTAAGGACACTAAATGGAGTAGTTTTATGGACCAGAAAACAGCCTGTGCTTGTGTATGTGTGTTTGCATGTGGACCTATGTGCCTATCTGTGTCAGTATCCTCTGGTGTCAGCAGATATTGCCAGATATGTAGTGTAAAATGTTATGTGCAGCAATTGCTTTTATGGACTAAACCAATGGTGCAGTGGTTGGGAAAACAGTGAAAAGGAGTAGTTAAAAATACACTTAAAGGGATTCGAATATTTTCTTTTTTTCATAGCTCAGAATATTTCACATACAGCAGTTTTCCCTCCATGATGTCCCAGACAAAACAACAGAAGAGGTTGAGTGGGATGTTCCCTCTATGGCCTTGTATCACTCTTATTACATCAGTAAAGTACGCAAAGGTCCGTGTGCCCGACTTGACCCAAATTCTAATCAGCATTACTTCAATACCTTTTGAGAGTTTTCGCGTTCCTCAAGTCAAATTGGTGTGTTGCAATTTGGGACGAGTAATTTGATTCCATCAGTTTGTATCTAGTAGTTTGATGAACCAGGTATGTGTGTGTGTGGCGTGTTGTGAATGTGCTCCTCTACTGTCTCCCTGCCGGTTTTTGTGAGACATCAGTCCTGTTTGGTTGGGACAGTAATTTGCTTCCTCTTTACCTGTACTGTATTTATTAATTGTGGATTGTGTGATGTACAAGTATGAAGACAGAGCAATGCCTTAAGCCTGCTGATTGATGATGATCCACAGACCATTAAAATATACACACTGGAACTATTTAAACATGACTTTCTGTTCTTTGTTGACTTTGATTCTTGGAAAAAAGGAGAATTATATTCCACAATATACTGTTATTAGTTGTGTGGTGCATGAATCCACAGGAATAACTCCTTTATTTTCTACTTTGTGCACCCTGTACTCAGCTTGACTGTGTAATACAATTTTAATGCCAGGTATAATTTGAAGTAAGAACTCGCTATTGATCAAACACAAGGAAATACCACTTTTCCTGTTTATTTATTGTAACAAGGGGGAAGGTGGGGGACAAGAAAGAAGCAAGTACAAATACTTTGATAATAAATGACAAAATATTGCGGTTAAATTCTGTACCAAAAAGTAAAAAGGCAACTTAAACTAAGACATACATTTACAAGGTATGATATAGGACTACATGCAAATATTAATTTAAAGTTTGTAAGGTCTTGTATATAAAAAATAATACTATATAGAGCCAGAATGATTTAATGCTGTTTAAAAGAGCACTTAAGACAGATTAAACAGATACATAACCCTTTTTAAAAATCAGTGGGCCACTTTTCTGAACATGGATTAGACCAAATTACAAATACAATTTCCACTGGTGGTCTCTGATGATACACCTTAGAGTAAGCTACTCAACGCATGTCCAGGAAACTGCCTGTAGTGTCACAAATGCGCATATAGCATCTACGTCTATACACAGGAAAATGCCAATGGCTAGAAATAAAATCAAAAGTAGAAAATAAATGTATGACCATTTAAGTAGCTAGGTTATTTTGGTTGTTGTATTAGTTAATTTCCCTCCTTCCTTTTCCAAAGGCACTAAAACAAAGCTAGCAAGGAAATTTTTCTGATAGTGTGTGATCCAGTCAGCACCAAATATCGGCTTTCAACTTACCCCTGCACTTTATACGACCATTGAAATGTAGTTAGATCAGACATGTAAACACATCAGAGAGGGACCGAACCCAGGAGTGGGGGAGGTGGTTTGGCAGAGGGGAGTATAGACAGACAAGAGATAATGGAGAGGAAAGATCAGGACTATTAAATGTAGCCAGGAACTACAGTAGCAAAACAAGTGCAGAGACATTGCACATTTGTCATTCACAAAACCACAATTAAATGGATTAATGTTTGGTAAGAGAGGCTCTCCAAATCAATCAAATTGGAGAACAACTTACAATGTATTGTTCCTTTTCCCTTTACGTCCTCCCTTTCACCCCAGGTCTTTCCCTCATACAATGTATGTTGGATTAGACTCCATCTGCAGGTATGGACTACAGCTAAATACAAAACAAGAAGCCAGCCTTGTCTAAATAGATAATATGACTGGACAGGCTTATAGGAACAACACCTGTCTACATCAGCCCCTCCTACTAACAACCAAATAGAAAACAAACACAACCATTGTGAATTATCAGAATCACAGGTCAGAGTTGTAAGATAATTGCACGGCAGAGCAGAGACGAGTTTCACATTCTCCAAGATAAAAACAACAGTTAGTGGTGCATATGAGAAACTGAGACGCTGCCAGCAGCGTTGTCTATTCAGGCACTGCATGGAGTAAACAGGCGCTTAAGACAGGGGTCAAAAGACTGAATAAAATAAAAGGCTTAACAGGCTAAGACAAACAGGCCCAAAATTCATTCAATATATGGCTATATTACAGAATATTTAACAGTTTAAAAACCATAATAGGTCTAAATGGTGCATAGGCCTACTATACGATCGTTTCTATTACATTTTATAAGGACTTTTTGGCTGTGTCTCCTCTATTGATCAGACAATCACTAAATAATATGACTGAATAATATGACACTGTGCATTACCAGGACAACAAACAGGTGACTAAAAATTTAAGTGAAAAAAAGGTGCAACGTTTGCATTTAACTTTGGGTCTGAGCGTAATGGTGGAGTAAGTCTGTCATACACACACACAATCTCATTTGAGGAGCAAGGTGCAATTACAACATTTTCTCACATATTCAGTAAGCAGTACTACTCTTAAAACTACTGTACAAAGTTGAGACTAACATAATTCAAATACTGAAACAATATAAAGAACCCACCTGGCCTGGTATCTTCTCCTGAAGCTATCAAGAGCACTGACCGCTGGACAGGGAGAGCTGCTCAGTGGAGTTGCTTAATAGTACATCTTAAAAAGAGCATTAAAATGGGACAAGCCTAAAAATTTAAACTGTCTAAATTACAAATCTGAGGCTCATGTGTCACATTAAATAGAAAAATCGTAAATGCAGTATTTTTAAGATCCAAACAGTTTAACTACATTTTTGCTCATGCGTAATGAGTCACCTCAGTGTAATTCTCAGTCAGGCCAGCAGGTGGCATCAAGAGATGAGCTCCAGTCTTCTAATGGCACAATCAATGAAGTGACTTCATTTTAAAATGCCTTGCACTTGAAATGAGAAAGGTAATCAGTCCAGTTAAAAATGAAAATTACTGCAATGTTTGAGTTGGCCTCTCCAATCCTACAGAACTTACTGTATGTTGGTGACCAACTTCACTTTCAAATAGACGCAGTTTTACAACTAAGATCACAACTACAAATGTCATGTCTCACTAGTCATCATAACCACCAGGTTTACTTCTTTCAAATTCTCGCTGTTCTATATCAGTTACTTGTGGTTAAAGGAAACAATGTTAAGAGTACATCAGTTAGCCCTCAAAATGTGTTTGAATCTCAGATTATGGGTAATGACATTCTGTGTCCGTCTTAGTGTAGATCCTTTTACCTTTGGGTGGGGCAGGTTGATATTCTTTCATTTTCTGATCTGGAATGTGAAAAGCCACCATTTTCTGAATTTCTCTTCAAAAGTCCAGATGATAAAAAGTGCTCATCTGTGATGATGTTGGTGTTCAAGGTGAAAATGAAATTTCTATGAACCATCCCTGGCTTCACTTTCCTCCCTCCCTCCCTACATATTTCCATTTCCTCTCTCCTCCTCCTCCCCATCAGTCTATCTCTCCTACTCGCCCTCTCTTGCTCTCTTTGCAACAATCTTTAGTGTGGCAGGGGAACAATGACCTCAACATAGTTGAGAGGGAAGAATCCTGATTGGCCGTGCAGCATTCCCTCGTACCAGTTCTCGTCGATCTGATTGGTCAGGGTGATGATATCGCCCTCACGGAAGCCTAACTCTCCCTCGTTCTCCGGATCAAAATCGTACAGCGCCTTACAGCTCGGCTGCTCCGGGGCTGAGGAGTAAGTCGAAAATAAGGAGAGAAAGAATAAGGGAGATGGGGAGAGAAAGAAAATAAGGTTATCTCAAATTTGCACCAACTTCCTTTCCACCATTTTGGTTGCTCTTAAGACATTGCTGCGACACATTGCAGGGCCACAGCATTGTGGAGTAGGTTGTCACACAGCACACCTTAAGCATGCCTTCCATATTGGAGTTCATACATTACTAATGTATGTATGTTAGTATGTAACATTAGTATGTGCTACAGTCAGATCAACTTCAACACAGCATTACAGATACAAATTAATGAGTGCTTAGAAGGTGAATCATTCCCAGCTGAGAACTTAACCAAAAACCATCACATCCTTTGACAGTTTTGTTTTTCACTTTTCTTCTCCCTCTCTATCCATCGTTTTCTCCATCCATCCCTTTCTCTGTGACCTCACATACATCATACATCAACTGAGGAGAGTAGGGCTCCCTGTACAGACAAACTAGGCTTTTTGTCTCCCAACAATTTCCTCATTGTATCAATTTGACCCCACAGGCTGTGGGGCTCAGGGTAGGCTAGAAATAGGAAAGGCTTTGGCCACTGTATTTTACTACATATCTTCAATGTCAAACTATACAACTGGATTATTAACAACAGGCACTTGAGATGCTTAATATCCTGCCATAATCACCATGATATATTAAACATAATCAGTTATGCTAATGAGGTCATTAATTCAGCTAATTAATGCATTATATTTCTATGTCAACATGCTTGTCCTCACATAACACATGGGCAGTATTAATATGAACTCCATATCTTAAAGCATTAAGGAGTTATAGTAATTTCAAGAAAATCAGTTTTTCCTCATTAATATGCAAATATATGCAGCAAGGAGCTCCAATATCTAATCAGATCATCTACTCTATTCACGAGTTTCTCGATAAGCCAATGGGCGCTTCCATGACATCCTCACTATTTCCGTTTGCCGGTTTCCTGTTTCCGGTCGCTCTAAAACGCCAGTACGTACTGTAGGCAGAACGAGAGAGGCTATGCTAAAACTATCCTAGATTTTGTCAAACATGAGCTCAGGTTCAACCTGTGCTGTTGTTGGTTGCCACAACAACTCAAAACTCAATTTAGATCATAATCATGAGTCTGGTGTGGCTGAAACATCATTTTTCATCAATTGTGCTATTTTTCCTGCAAGGTTGTTCTGCTGGTGGAGTGGCATTGTAACATTTCTCCAGTGAAGTATTTTTCAAGAGGAAGAGTGGTTTGGTGGGAGCTTTCTCTACACTCTCTCTAAAGTCTTTGTGCGACAGATGATGTGGTTTGTTTGGGAGTGATTGAGTACCTACAGCCCTTCAGTTGCTGTCATATTCATCCTCTGCCTTAGTTCATCTGTTAATCTGACTCAGTCGTTTAGGCTCAAGGTTCTTCAATGTCCCTGCATTCCACCTGCGCTGCTCATCTGTACATGCAAGCCCTGTCTTCCCGCTGACCACTGCATTCTGCACCTACAACGATGGCATTAAATTATACAGTACCGGCTTTTTTCATATCTCCAATAATGCTTCACATCATAAGTCAACATTAACTTAAGCATACACGCTTACAGAAATAAAAACACATTTAACAAATGACAGTGTCATTGTAAATAGAGTTTATTATTTGCAATGCTTCACAGTAAACAGGAGATACACGGACGTATCCCTACCTTCCACAAGATAGCTGCTGCATTGGCTACAGGACTTCCCTAACCCTGCAATGCACGAGCAACCGACTGTCTCGACAATTCCACTTTCCTTTAACATTACCCAAGCCGTATATTTAGTTTGGTGGATGTTCTGACTGGGCTCTACCTCTGCTTTCAAAAAAATAAAGTCACCATGTTTCTTGTATAAAACGTTACCTATTTTGTTGCTATGCAGGTACTTGTATGCCTCTGTACTTCTATAATTACGTAGCTCTTCGCCATCAACACCTTCAGAGAAGACAAAGTAGTTGACAATGTCAATGTAGCTAACCTCAGGCCAGAGCTTCATGTCATCTACCCACTCCGTAAGCTTCGACGGATGAGGCACTGTCACAAGACAGTCCTCACGACTTTAAAAAAAATCACTACTATGCAACCACTTGCAATTTTTTTGCCATTTTTGGATATTTCTGCTAAAAAACAACCCCCTTACACTACTACAATATATAGCGATCTGTGAATGTAAACAGTCTAACAGGAAATCGGACACCGGCTTCCGCTATGAATCATGGGAAGTTTCAGAGTTCAGGAAAAAGGGGAACCTGTGGTGTAAGTATGAAGTTTCTAGCGTTTATTGTTCCAGAGTTATTGTGTTCACAAGAATGTGTCTACACACAGACACAGGCACCATGATAATGAAAGTTGGGTGATAAGTAATGTGTACCATACTGTTTAGGAGTGAGTATTCAATTCAGAACTCACCAAGCTTTGGTGTCAGTCAAAAAGCTATATTGATTATATTAGTTGATTTGATTTAGATTTTTTAAAGTTATCAGTAAAATCTTAAAATAATTTAACAAAAAGACAATCAGTGTAGGGAGGGTAAAATGGGTGTAATATGATTTGGTTAAAAGTCTAGCAGCCGCATTTTGCACTAATTGCTGAAGGTAGAGGGAGTTTTGGCTGAGACCGAGAGAGTTACAGTACTCTAAGCGAGTATAGTGTCTGTTTTGGGTGGCTGTAGCTCAGTAGGTAGAGCAGTCGGCCAATGATCGAAGGATTGGCGGTTCGATTCCCGCTCCTGCTGAGTTTACGTGCCGATGTGTCCTTGGGCAAGACACTTAACCCATTATCCACCTTGCCTCGTGTGAATGTGTGTGAATGATCTTGGTGGTGGTCGGAGGGGCCGTTGGCACAGATTGGCAGCCACGCCTCCGTCAGTCTGCCCCAGGGCAGCTGTGGCTACGGCTTACCACCACCGGTGTGAATGTGTATGAATGAATAATGGTTTCTGTAAGCGCTTTGAGCATCACACTGTGATGGAAAGGCGCCATATAAATCCAATCCATTATTATTATTATTAAGAGATGAAGGCATGAATAACCTTGTCAAGGTCAGCAAAGGATAAAAAAATACCTAATTTTGGAAATATTTTTCAATTGGACTGAACCACCATCTTAACTTGGTCACTCAAAAGATGAGCTG
>OMLI01060377.1:4443-15725 GCA_900302605.1 Rondeletia loricata
AATTACCACACTTGATCACAAAATAACTCCTGGAATGAACATCACAGATTGATGATATCTAACAGTGTAAGAGCATCCCAGAGTGGATTTGTCCTTTTTAAAATGGCCTGCACTTCAGCCAGAGTTATTATTCAACAGTTCCAGTTATTATTCATCTTAAAGGCCAGCGCACGTTTGAAGTGCACCTGTTCATCAGAGCTGGTGCTCCACAAGGCTATACGATGGAGTAGAAAGGGGGTTGTTTCTTGCTCGGGACACGTGGCTGTTGATGGACACATCATGGGGACTGAAGCCGTGACCTTTCAGCTGAGGGGGCGGTCTTTCTAGCCACCATTTGTTTTCTGTGTTATTTCACCACATCTATTTCTTGCACAGTTGGAGATATTTCACCGACCGCCTCCCTCGTCTTGCCTTTCCCTCCCCAGCGGCAGTGCTGAAGTACGAGAACAACGTGATGAATATCCGACAGTTCAACTGCTCGCCTCACCCTTACTGGCTGCCCAACTTCATGGACGTTTTCACCTGGTCCCTGCCCTTCGTCGGCGAGAAGGGTGAGCGCGCGCCACACACACACACACACACACACACACACACACACACACACACGCACAGTGTACTCTTGTGATGACTTTGTCATTCAGATGAAATGAGATTGATGAAAAGCCAGATACACACACACACACACACACGTACCCACCTACGTGCATGTGCACTTACACACACACTGCAGTCTTGTCTCCAAGCAAATAGATAAAAAACTGTCAATCAAGCTGCAGTGCTGAATAGAATTGATTCGATTTTGGCGGTGATCCGGATATGAGATTTCCCACATGAGATGATTATCGTTTTTAAGCCATAACTGTGAAACCAGCGGAGATAAAGACTTGATTCCAGGCCCTAAGGGTGCGTTTGCAATGTCAAGAAAGCGATTGAACTTAAAATGTCTGTGATAGGAATTATGTCTTTGGGTGTAACGGCAAGTTGGAGAACCGTTCAGTGTTGGTGGAGGTTTGCGCTCTTCTAGTTTATGTGAGAAATGTGTTTGTGCTACTTCAGATCACTCATCCTGCAATCACTCGCTTCACTTTGCTGTCCCGTTGCCTTTTTAATGGGATCTTTAGCACGCTGCTGACATCTACCAGTTGCAGTCCTTGTTAAATCTGTGTCAATTAATCACACACAACTATTATCACTTACACACACACACACACTCACTCACTCACTCACTCTGGGTAGCCCATTTTAGATGTGACCCACCCATCGCTATTCCCAGCTGTGTGTGTGGGGGGGGGATATTTCTCTGCAGAGACTTCTGCCTCGTCACTGCCTTTGCCTTTAACCAGACTTTGTCTCTTTTATTTCTCCGCAGTCACTGAGATGCTGGTGAACGTATTGAGCATCTGCTCCAATGACGAGCTGACGACCGACGAGGAGCTGGACGGTAAGCGCGGGCTTCTCAGATCACCGGCCGGACAGGAAGCTGTTCAGTCAGCCACTGCTGCTCTCACTGCAGTTCACCACATTTCCACTAAAGGGCGTCCTCAGCTAATGATGCAGATTTCTGTTGGAACACCACACACACACACATCTCACTCTCTCTCTCTCTCTCTCTCTCTCTCTCTCTCTCTCACACTCAAATGCTCCCGTAAGATAGCTAGGCTATTTGCGGATCCTTAAAAAGTCTGAAAAAGTCTTACAATATTTAAATTTAAAGCCTCAAAACTTATTAAAATGTCTTAGATACGGTCATTAGAGGTCTTTTTTCCCACCATGCACTGACAGGTTTCTTTGTGCTGCATGTCCACTCTTAGATTATTACTTTCCTGCTGTCCTTTTTCTTATACATGCCAGTTTGTTTGCTATGTCAATCAATATCGGTCTTAAATTCAAATCCAGGTAGCATTAAAAAGGTCTTAGGAAGTTTTTGATTCGGCTTCCTGAAACCTGCGGATACCCCGACACCCCACCCCCGAGGAGTCTGTTTACAAAATCAAAGCCATGTGCGTCAGTGAACTCAAACACAGAGGAGAAGGGGGAAGGATCGGTGAGATCACTTCCTGTTTGGCAGCGAGGGGTGGGGCCGGGCAGAGCAGGGGAACTTGTCGTCTCATTGTTGATGAGCTGTTAGTCTGGGGTCAAACAGGCGACTCACAAATGACCGCGCCACAAACCCGCAGATAATTCACACCCCCTCATTCACTCACTGCTCTGCTGTCTGATGATCCGTTCTGTTGATTTTCACGTTTCCTCGCTCTCTCCTTTCTCTCCTTTCTCTCTTCTCTCTTGCTCGGTTCTTTTCAGTTTTGCTCTCTTCCTCCACTCTTTCATACATTTGGTTAATTTCCACTATGTTGACATTTGGACTATTCTTTGCTTTCTTATTCTCACTCATAATCTACTTTTCGTTGTCCCCATAATCTCCGATAATCCTTTTTTGCCCTCCTCTTTATCTGCTATCGGTTGAATATCCATTATGTTGATATTTTAAAGCTCACATGCTCATTCTCTCTCTCTCTCTCTCTCTCTCTCTCTCTCTCTCTCTCTCTCATGCTGTGATGTTGTCACTGCCT
Source organism: Rondeletia loricata (assembly GCA_900302605.1). Lineage (NCBI taxonomy): Eukaryota > Metazoa > Chordata > Actinopteri > Beryciformes > Rondeletiidae > Rondeletia > Rondeletia loricata. Next base: position 7,014 of record OMLI01060377.1, read on the forward strand.
CGGTTACCTCATCTAATTTCTCTTTTTCTTCCCTATGTTTTCCAGAGTTTTCTGTTGAAGGCATCGCTTTTCTTTACAGTCCTCCGTTGTGCCTCTTATCTCACTGTCTGCCCCTCTCTCCGCCGCCTCCTCTGTCATTCCACAGCCATCCACTGATCTCTCTATCTTTTCTCTCCTCCTCTCTTCTCTCCTGGGGGCGTTTCTTGAGAAGGACAGCTAATATATCCCCCCAAGAAAGGTACAAACCCTAGCCATACCGGTGTGCGCTGCGGTAGATAGAGCATTTTTCCATTGCTTGCTCTCTGTATTTCAGAAGCCTGTTGACTAACTTCAGTTTTTAAAAGCACACGTCTAACATGTCTACTGATTCTAGCTGTTGGTGTTCTTTGATTTTATTCCCTAAAAGAGGTTTCTGCAGTGTTACACAACCGCACGCTCCTGCTTCAGCTGAGGCCAAATCTGGCATGTCGGACGGAAAAAAGCCACTGAAAGACTATTTCCAAGAAGGAAGTTCCCGTTAGATATGATGATGTCACGTTCCTCCATGTAGAGCGTAGTTGTGCTCTCCCTTTTCAAGTAGTACGTAGGAATGCTTTTCAGTTAAATACCCAAATAGTCAGCTAGCTGTGTGAATACGTTTGCTGTACACACTGAAATAGGCAATACTGCTAGAAGGGGTATCTCTCATTCTAATGTGTTAAGATCGCGTCTCTCTTTTGTCCACTCTTAAAGTGACGATAGATGTACATCAGTGGTTCCTTCACTGGACTGATGAGAGGAAGAGTGTTAAACAAGACATCAGACTGCTATCTCTTTCCTTCACCCAACATTTCACCACACACTCGTTTCATTTCCATCTCTCATGCTCCACTCTCTCATTTTCCAAGGTGGGTCCCTTGGGCCACGGAGCTGTTATCCTGCAAACGGGTCTCTTTCGGCAACGTTTTGTTTTCCAGTCTGGGAAAAACCTTTACCAAATAATGTCACAAGGTCCAACTGAAAGAAAGTTTGGATTAAAACTTGGAAACGATTATTTTAGTGCCGTCTGAGGGAAATGGTATGTGGGAGTTAAAGCGACGAGTGACTTAACCAAGACAGCCGGCATGAACGCACTGAGTGCTGAGAGTTACTGTGATGCGTGTTTGGATTCAAAGCATTTTGTATGATCTGAACTTGGAGCTTCAATTAATCGCATTGTGTGTTTTTGTCGGGATCCGATTTTTGCTTCGATGATCCTAAAAACGTTCTGTCGTAGCACATTCGCTTAGCTTGAAGCAACTTTTTAAGGTGCAAACACACACACACACACCAAACACACTGTGCGGTCTAGATTACACTCCCGTTGGGCGTGTTTGTATACACATGGGGATGGATGTGTGTCACTGTGTGCATGACCGTGTCTGCCCTCTGACCCTTTAAGGTGCCACGGCTTCTGCCCGCAAGGAGGTCATCCGCAACAAGATCCGTGCCATTGGCAAGATGGCCAGGGTGTTCTCTGTGCTCAGGTAACCAAACATGAAAACCTCTTGTGTGTTGTGTAGCGTGTCCTCGCTTCGTCACGACAACCGAAATGTCAGTACTACTCCGTTGCGAGAGATTGGATTGGATATTTAATTCTATTAACTTTCGACACTTTCACCAAATGTGTTCTGCACTGCGCTGTTTCATTCACATGCGTGTGTGTGTGTGTGTGTGTGTTTTTGTGTGTGCGTGTGTGTGTGTGTTTCAGAGAGGAGAGTGAGAGTGTGCTGACGCTGAAGGGCCTGACCCCGACAGGCATGCTACCCAGCGGAGTGCTGTCCGGTGGCAAAGAAAAGCTGCAGAATGGTAAGACCGTCGCCACACACCCCAAGACCCCCATCTACGGCCCCCAAAAGACTCACACACACACACACACACACACACACACACACAGGCCCCATTTCACCTCACACAGTCTGCAGCACCGTTTTGAATTCACTGCTAGCTCAATGTTTAGGGAAAATACATACGATCTTTTTAATAAAAAAATAAATTAAAAAAAACATACGATCTCCTTCCCTTCCCCTCATTTGTGGTCTTGGAATTTCGAACCGAACTATATAGTTTCAATCGCTGCCTCTTAGTAATAAGCATAGTGAAATCTTTCAGGCAGCTCCAGTAGGTTTGTTGTCATTTTGCCACCATCTCTGTAATGATCTTGTGTATTTAGTTCAACGTTAGTACGAAAAAACGTTAGTACGAAATGTTAGACTTAGATTCCCTTCTTCCCAAACAATGTCAAATACACTCAACAGATTTTCTTCGTCCCCTTGTCTTCTCTAATGTGTCTCCCTCTTGATGTCTCGCATTTTTGCCCTGTCTTCCCGTCCCCGTCCCTCACTGTAATCCACTGGTTTATCTCAAATATTATCTGTATCTTTTTCTTTCTCCTTTCTCCCTAGAAACTGCAGGTATATTCGGTTGTGCAAGTATTCTGTTCAGAGTGTTTTCTTTGTGAGACGAGTATAGCGTTCACCCTCCCATGTTAAATTCCAAACACTCCGTAAATGAGTTTGACAACCTGCTGCAGCTAGGAAGTAAAGGCTTCCTGAAACGTCAAATTTAGTTGGAATCCGGACAAAAAATGGACACATTATTTTCCCAAATTAAACGTAGTTTTGAATCTCTCCAGCACTCTGTCAGGAGAGACGAGGGACTGGCTGTGATTCAAAGGATGAATTGGAATTGACATAACCGACTGTGAATGAAAGGGGGATAGCTGTTATCTGCCTTGTCATCCACAAAATAAAGCAGAAATCCAAACGGCTTCACTCTCCTCTCATTGGTTCTCACACCTCCAGTTTCCCGGTCTCTCTCCGTTTGCCGTGTGCTGGACAAAGACCAGAGAAATGCACACACACTCCTACATCGCACACATAAATGACACGCAAACCAATGATTTGGACTTTAAAGAGCAGCCATATGATTTGTAAGAAAGGGCTGGTGCCCCTTCACTTTAAAGGAGAATGCCACGCAATTTCAGCATTCAGATATGTTATTTCCATGACATTGGAGGGTTCAGGCTGAATTTAGGATGATGAAGAGTTCTCTCCTTAAAGCTGCACTCGGCAACTTTGAACGTCGGCGGCTCCAAATGGCGGCGAGAGGTAACTGTTTGAAAAATGTGAACTTAAATATACAGACATCATGTGATGTGACGTCAGTAAACTGCACACAGCACGCTCATGTTTACCGACCCGGCCGGTCTGCGGTTATTTTATACCAAAGGGACGAGAGAGGCTAAAGATCTAACGTTGGCGAGTCCCGTTTTCTCTGGACGGAGCGCTGCTCACTGCTGTTTAGGAGACAGTTTGCATTTCACTCTTGAGTTTAAATTCATCACTTGTGGGCGGAGAAGTGACCATACCTTCTTTTGGGCAAATAAGGCAAATCTACAGAGTCTCAATTAGTGAGGATGGGACGCTCTTCTCTGTTGCAGCCCCAATTTGTGATTTGGGCTGGTAAGACAGGTGTATCTTAAATACAAATCTTGCCTAGTGCAGCTTTAAGTAATAAACCAGGAAGCTAAGACTAAATGCACAGCATGGAGCTGATCCATTGACGGTGAGTAGGAGACACAAAATGCATTCGTTAGTCACTGTCACTGTATTTTGCAGTAGTGCACGGGGGGGTTCAAACCAGTAAAAGCACTGTTACCTCCAGAAGAGCATTTTGGCTGCCGTCAGTCAGCTTTGTCATATTTACACACATCTGTATGACAGTACAGATTAGAGGACACAGACGTTCTTGTATCTAGCAATGGGACACAATAGTGAATGCTCACCGTTACAAACTGAACCCTCTGAGGGCTTAAGGATAACATGTATGAATATGGAAATTCAAGGGTATTCCTCTTTAAGTCAGCCATTTGGAAGCAGCAGAGACGAAAGAGAACCACAATAGAGGTAGAGTGATGTTCAGAGATTCCTGTTGCAACATTGGCCACGTTTATATGGACAGCAATAATCAGATATTAACCTGATTAAGACAATAGTCTGAATAAGAAATTGCCACGTAAACAGCATTTTCTGATGACCTTAACCCGAATAAGACGTGGAGTATTCCGATTTTAGCCGCATTACTGAGGGGCATTTTAGACGTGTATACACCTTAATCGAACTATGACTCTCTATCGGAGTATTTGCGGCTTTTTGCGACACAAGCGGCGATCCAGCTGCTTGACGACGCATGCTCTACCTTCCAGCAGTTGCGTCCTATTCGGACTAGGCGCTCCGTCGCACGTAAACGGGAATATGAATGGAATCTTTCTATAAGCAACACATGTGAACAGCTTAATTGGAGTATTGTCTTATTTAGAATAAGGCCAACAGTGGGATTATTGCCGTCCATGTAAACGTAGTCGCTGGTAGAATCACATTGCCCCCCCTCCGTCCAGGCAGACGCCAATGTGCTTCTACTGTAATGTTGGATCCATCAACCACTGGTTTTGTTTAAACCTCCTTAGCCTCACTCTGTGTCTGTTGCTCTCGTGTCCTTCTGTGATTTCTTCTCATCCCCATGGCAAAATTTAGTGTTCAGTATTGTAGAGCTGTAATTTATTTTGCTGTCGACTTCTACCTCACATCTGTCTCTGTGTGAACGTGGTCTGTACGGTTTGATCTAAATCTATACTCTCGAGGATGACAGTAAAAAAGAGAGTTTGGTAAGTGGTACCAAAGGTTTTCCCTCTTCCCCTGTTTTCTTCTTGATCACAAAGGTATGTCCGCACTTTTGATGTTCTGTATCAAAAGATGCTCGTTCTGCAGTTCCAGACGCTGCTCTACACTTCACGGAACATAGTACCAGTGCTCCATGTGTCTTCTCTCTCTCATTAGCAGTTCAGCCTCAGCCATAATCATTACTATAGTTCACTCAGATCTTATCACCGTTTCCCATCCATCCCATTTCAGCTTCCCCTTACTCTATGTGCGCACTTAACTTAAACAGTGGAAGTCTACTAGTGTATTTCTTTTGAATTCTTTGCCCTTGTTGTATTTGCCATCAGTGCTGTCGCTCCCTCGGGTATCCATGTTGTGTCACCTTCTAGCACTACATTTAGCCCTTTAACAGACCTTTATTAGACCATGCATCTTCAAAATGCTTGGGTGATGCATTCCTTTCCATGAAGCTGTTCGCTGCCACAAACCCTTGTCACCTCCCCTTCACAGATCTGGAACTCAAAGGGAAGTTAAGACTCTGCCTTGTCCCTTTCTTCTTCTTCATCCTCCTCCTCCTCCTCCTCCCTCTTTGCTAACATTCATGTGTCCTTTGTCATAAGACGTGGAGATTATGTTAACGTTTGTTGTCGGCATTGGCTCTCTTTGCTGCTCATTGACTTGTTCCTGGGACAAAATGAACTCCTCTGCTCACTTCTCTCATTGGTTTTGCAACTCCCCTCTTCTTCTCTTCAGCTACTATTGAAGCTATTGAGGCTGATGAAGGTAAATGGGTCTGGCTGCCCTCTTCTGTTGCTTTCAGGGCAATAGACGGGGGGCTCCGCTGGGTTTTCATCCATCTCGCTGGTGCTTTAATAGTGTGTTGGGTGTTTGGGCTAACAAATTGTGGCATAGTATTAACCCCTCCCCCCCCAAAGAAAACAAAGAAGTAAGTAAAGAAATCCTCCTGTCACGCATGTTTTAAAGGGGAACAGATTTCATAGCACAGATTTCATAATCACAGAGCTAATACATGTGGAACTGTGATTTTTGTGAGTGCAAAGCAGACATTATGTGGTATCACTGAAATGTTTAGGTTAGTCTTAACTATTGTTAACAAGACCACGCCTCGGCATGCGTGGAGTTAGAGGTCAGCAGCTGAAGTTATAAAAGAAGACACTTCATTAAGGTCGGCCGTGTCTGAATCGCACTGTTGCTTACATTTTGTCAGTTGATATAACTAAATGATTACCTCACAAGAATATATATATTTTTTGTATTTCCTAAATTTGCCAAATAATACTGGTTTATCCATAGCAAAATAAAATTCATTGAGACAGTCCAGGTTCAGGATAACCAGAGAAGCAATTAAAGAAACACACATTCACATTCACAATCACATAACATGGAAGGTTTAAATGTGTGGGCATCTTCAGGTCATCGGGCAGCTGCACCCAGCTCCTGACCTCGCTCCAGCAACATCTCAGTGAGAGATACCAGGCACCAGCTGGGCCCATATGTGGCAACCATACTGTATCTGACATGCATTTAGGTGTTGGTAAGCCATAATGAGCTTTGTAGGTATTTGTGTTGACATAACCTATAACAGAACCTTACAAATCAATCTTAAAGCTGAGTGGAGCGTATTTAGTTGCATGGTAAGTTCAGCTTGTTAATTTATCTATGGCTGTATGAACTTTCCCACAGTTAGTCACTTAAGAAACAAACTGGGATTTTAATTGAAACACTCTGTCAACTTGATGATTTTAGTGTGGTTTATCGTTTATCGCATTTCCACATCTTTAACTTTACATTATAGCGTCGCCTCTGCTCTGCCCTCACACAATAAAGTGTGTCTTGCTATGAAAGTTTATAATGGTATTTCCCCTTTGAAACAACTGAAGCAGTTGTGCATTGTTGCAGTTATATAAATATAATCCAATATACAATACGATTGGAGTTGGATCTGAAATGGTCAAAGACAAACACTTATTCTGCACAGGAGGCTTCGAAATGCAAATTGGATTCTCCCCAAAAGCAAATTTTAAGTCGCCACTGGCGCAAGAACAACCTCAACTGCAAGCTAAATAGTAGCTAAATAGCCAGCTGCTATTTACGTTGGAATTGTTCAGTAATTCCTCTTTAGCGCCCCTAGAGGACGGTCCATTGTAGTGTTGAGACACTTCTCTGCTTCTTTTCCCATGTGGATCCTCTGTGGCCCTGCTGTGTCGTGTTCTTTTCTGTGAGCTGCTAATAACCTGTGTCTGACCTGTGCTATGCAGCAACACAACTACACTACCCATCAGCCCCCTAGCCACACTCCCCAATTTGTCTTCTAAAATGATGCCCTCTCAATCCAGTTAAGGATCATCTTCTTTGGGATCATAGTTTTTATTACCATCATGATCCCAGCCTCTATGAAAGGTGGAAGTGACAAAAGCGAAACTGGATCCAGATAAATAAAAAGTGCGCTCAAATGGAACGAGATCGAGCCGAATATCCGAATGACAAATTAACAGCTTCTTTAAAATGTCCCGTTGAATTAAAGAAAACTGAGTTGACAAATCAACATCTGAGCATTCATACTGTTATATTAAATCGGTCTGATTTTATTCATTTCAGTGGCGTTTTAATAAGTCGGCTGTCTATTGATTTTTCTTATTCCATTGTTCAATTTCATTTGATCCAGACTCATTTGATTCAACCCGAGTCTCAACAGTTTTGTGACTTCCACCCCTCATAAGCTCCAATGAACCCTAGTAATTGCTGCATGCTCCAAGCAGGCTTAACCAAGTGGTTAGCACCCCAAGTCCCTCTGTAGTGTCTTTGTCCGTGAGCTCAGTCTCAACGTGGTTATATTTTGTGGGAGTGAATGTCTCGGTGGGCTCCAGTCCAGTTTTTGTTTGTTTCTTTTTTCCCTTTCCCCTCATTCTTTTGTCTCTCTTCGGTCATTCTCCTTTGTCCCTTTATGTCGTTTTAATCTGTGATGTGGCGGGGAGATCTGGACGTTTGGGGTCCTCAGGTGTTCTTGTGCTGTGCCTTTGAGTCAGGATAATCTTTTACATTTGCCATATATATATATACAGTATATATCTTTTTTTTTTAGAGTGCATACGAATTACAGGAGTGAAATGACATGGCCAGAAGCTGCTCCCATATTCGTAGATGTCATTTCACAGATAATTAACATTGCTTGGACTTGGATATCAACATAAGTGTTGATGATGAAAGTGAACGGTTGATTCATTTATTTATCTTTGGAAAAGCATGGCCCAATGGAAACCTGTTGACCCTGATGCCAGGAATACCCCCTGTAGTTAGTAGGATTATATAATCCTGTTGTCAGTCGAGTTATATCATTTTGAAGCTGGTAAATGGTGTTAATGTGTTGTCGTTGTATAACAATGAGTTGTATCCTTTTATATTGATTGACCCATTTTAAACAAGTGCTTTATAACAAATGGTTGAAGACTTAGTCCACCCTTATGAATAGTACAGACTCATGTCACATCATCCTTACAGTTTGTATGCCAGTGTTCCAGTTATTCAAAGTAGTCGTAGCCTTTAGGGGTCAAAAGAGCCAGAGGAAGGTTAGTGCTACTCATCTTTCACTGATGACTGATTCATTTAGCCAGCAGCCCTTACCTGCAATCGTTTCATCAGTAAATCTCTCTCACAATGATTTCACGACACAAACTAAAACCAAAGATAAGCCAAATACATTGATGTGTGAGCAAGAAAAGTGTGACCCCATTATTTTATTTTATTTAAACCCTCTTTACCTCTCCCCTCTAAAATCACTCCTGATCCACCCTCCCCCCCCTTTCCCCTTCTTCTTCCATCCCAACAGCCATCAAGGGCTTCTCGCCCCAGCACAAGATCACCAGCTTCGAGGAGGCCAAGGGTCTGGATCGCATCAACGAGAGGATGCCGCCGCGGCGAGACGGCTTGCCCTCCGACGCCAGCCTCAACTCCCTCAACAAGGCCCTGTCCTCGGAGACCAACGGCACAGACGCCAAGTGCAGCACCAGCGGCG
>OMLI01060390.1:0-13537 GCA_900302605.1 Rondeletia loricata
GTGAGTAAATATTTTACACTGTACATACTTCTTACCTTACTTGCCAGTAGGGCTGGGCGATTATGGCAAAAATCATAATCACGATTATTTTGATTGATATTGAGATCACGATTATTAAACACGATTACTCATTGACTTTGAGAACATCATATGCGTTTATTGAACTTTAACAAGTCTGACTCCTCGAAACCAAAGTGTTTCCACACCAATTAATTTGTTTTACCTTTCTTCTTGACCAAAGGCTGTCTTTCCGTCATCTTCTACAAATTCTACCAAGGATGTTTCAAAATAACCATAGAAACGTGCCGTGGCTCCTCCTCCCTGTTCTCAACTCGAGCTGAAACTAATGTTTGGGCTTGGTGGGAGGGGCGGAGCGCACCGCTGCGAAGGAAGGGTGCACTGCATTTACAAAACAAGACAAAATGAGAGCAACACTGCATGCGGCACAATAATCATTTTATCTCGATTATCTTGTTTTCATGATCTTGGGAAGCCAAAATCGTAACTGAAATTGAAACTCGATTAATCGCCCAGCCCTACCCGGAATCATTATCTCCTCTTCAAGGAAAAACAAACAGTAGCATTAAAAACATATACACAACATAATAAGTGGGCCGAGAAGCCAGCGTGACATGGAACCCAAACCGAATTAGCTCATACTTTAACTTAATGTTTGGGTATGGCCAAACATAATCCCCTTGATCTGAGAAAGGAGGTGTATTTAACCACAATTAACTGCCTGGTCCGTGATTATGGCAACAAAAGAGCTTTGGCCAGCCGCACCCAGAACCAGGACTGTGTGCAAGGCCGGGTGTAGTCACAAATGGTGACATGGCGTAAGATGCTGGGGAACGGCTTTTTCATTGACTTGTACACCACTGGGATGAGCCGTTTGTTTCGAGCTCCTGTAAAGGCAATTAGAGGAAAAGTTAATGAATACACATATTGGGCAAAATGTATGCAAGGACATATCTCAGAAAAAGTGAACATCACAAAGGAAGACTGATAAACTCAGTCTATCAGAAGATCAGTAGATTTTGTGTGTATGTGTGTAGGCTTGCACTTTTGCTGGACACTTTTATCCAAAACATGTTTGTTTGTTTGTTTGGACAGAGAGATGGACAGACAGACAGACAGACAGACAGACAGACAGACACAGAGCGAGCGAGCTGTGTAACATGATGTAACAAAACTCTGCCTTACCAGGACAGAGGCTGAGGGCAAACTTGGTCTGAAAGTCACAGGCATCACTGTCAAGGTATTCATCAGAGATCACCACCACCATCTTCTTACACCTGCACATAAGACCAGATATTATAATATTTGCCAACCTTGAGAGTCCAGAACCAAAGTGGGGGGTCTAGGGATCCTGCCCCTGAAAATTCAGACCATATTTCCTGCATTCTGGTGACTTTTTATGTATGAAATAACAATGAAATAATATATGAAATAATAATGAAAATACAGTACAAACTTTCAGTGACAAAGGTAAATTGACGACTGAAACTTTCATGTGCATTTATTTTTCTTCGAACTCTCCATTTCTATTTTTAGTCCACTGAACTAATAACGTAACCATAGATGACATTTTTGGTGTAACGTTTTTTGTTGACTGTTCAGAAACAGCAGTAATAGCGTCGGGCCTAGAATGTTTGTTACTATTTTTAAGAAATATGAGCAGATTTTGAGATTTTGCTTTTGAGATTTGGAGTCTCCCGGGAAAATCGGGAGGGTTGGCAAGTATGGATATTATGCTTAAACATGTTATTACTGTGAATTTGGCAGTCTAATTTGCATAAGTAATACATATATCAACATGCAACATCTGTATTGCATGTAAGCAACAACTAACAGGCACAGGCCCGGGCCCTGGCTGCTTGTATTGGTTCAGTAGAGGGACTTGACTTCCTGGATAAGTCCTGTTTAGATCTAGCCCTGCACAATAGAAACGGTTCCGGATGCTGAGAGTTCAAGCACCAGGCTTAGCCTACAGTAAAATAGGAGCTAATGTGGTCAGTCAACGTGTCTGGTTAAATAAGGGTAAAGAACAAAAGCAAGCAACATGGGTAACACCTCTCTGTATCCCACCTCCTCTCAATGAGTTCACTAGTGATGGTCCACACACAGGAGCCCGGGAGGACATCTCTGTCAAACACACACAGTTTCAGCTTGTACTCTGTCTGTTCCAACTGCTGGATCATCTCATGGACAAACTTGAAGTCACTCTGGCAGTAGCAGATGAACGCATGAAACAACTCCGGAGCGCCTATATTCCACACATGTGAAAGATAAGCAGGTTTAGGAAACTATGAGATGGTGCAGGGTAGTGGAATGGTGCAGTACTTCACAAATGTGTGACTAGAGCTTTAGATGACTTGTGAGATTAGGAGACAAGTTGGAGCTTTTCCTGTGTGATACAATAAGAAGTAATGCTGCCTTCAAGTGCTGTCAGAAATATCAAAATTATGAGTAGAGCAAATATGAATGGCCCAAAATAATACATATAAATACAACAAATACAATACAAATACAACTAGGAAAGTTAAAATTGTGTATGATAGCAGAGTTGCTGTGATGTGGGATTTAGGGGGCATATCTTAAGGGGAAATGGCAGAGAGCATGGAAATCACATCAACAATTGATGGCAAAAGCAATGTATTGTATTATTATATTTTTGGGTAATCTGTGTAAATAATTAGTGTTGTTGTAGGTTTCTATTTTCACTTGTGGTTTTAGTTGTCATGTATTTTTGTGCATACTTATAAGTTGTCCTCTTGGTGCTGAAGAGATAACAGCTGCAAAGATGCACTCAATCTAACAAAGTCTAGCGTAACTAATATGCACTAAATTTTGGCTAATAAATAAATTAAAACATCAATTGCATCCCTGAGGTGCATTGTTATCCTCTTCATTCTGCTGCTGCAGCTATGTGGAGTTTGATATTCTATTTGGCTGCTTTTGTTACACAGTCCATTTTGTTATTATTTCCGACCAAAACCACAAATATATTCAACACACAAACTCAGAAGTAGGAGCTTACTGGCAGCAAAAGATTGTGTAACTAACCTAACAGTGACACTATTGTGACTGTGGCAACAATGTCATACACCTTATTAAAAGGTGGATGTATTTAACTGGATCGAGCTGAATCATGGATGTGTTTATGCAGTGACGCGATTAACCCTGAGAGGAGCTTAACAGGTTGGACTGGTGTTTTTACTTCACTTGTACTGTATGGTGATGTTCACTGAATGTTGACTTCCTTTTGTGTGTTCAGCCATTGGCCCTGTTGTACCATGTAATTAAATAAGTTTGGACTGGTGTTATAGAGCATACTGACCTTCAGGGTCATCCTCCAGGGTGATGCCTGACCGTTCTTGAGTGCGAGGAACACAACTGTCAACCTCAGGAACCTGAAGAGGGGGATCAGTCTTCTTCTCAAGTTGCTCAAGATACCTCCTGACATCTTCATCTAATATGCAGAATAGTGCGCATGTGACACGGATATGAAGTTGTAGTCCATACAGAAAAAATACATTTCACATAAGTTTAGAGAGATGTTTCAAAATACACAAAATTGGCTAACAATTTATTTGCACATGTAAGTGAGAACACATTCATTTGAAATGCATATTGTGGATATTTGCAGATACATAGGAAGCACATAGGAAGAAAATGTTTTTTTCAGTGAATGTTTACATGAACAAGACCATTTTGGGCCTAAAATCTAAAAACATAGCTCTAACCATGTTCTGAAGCATTATGCAATTACTGCAATAGGGGAATTCAATCCTGTGAATCATTTCCCGGACTACAAAAATAGGCCGAGGGAATTCCAAATGAAGGCAACCCACCTATCAAAGGACGAAGATCTTCCACGATGTCTTTCCTCTCCACCTCCTCCAGGATGGACAGCAACTTCCCCACAGTCGCGCCTGCGCAGCGGGCTTGCCAGCCCTCCAGGACCGTCAGGGTCGGGTTCTTTGACGCTTCATAGTTTTTTATTTCCAAATACGAAAAGCCCATGTTCTCTGCGACAGCCATCCAGTCCGCGGCCACAGTGGTCCTCGGGTTTAAATAAAGTCCCAACCTTCTTCTCACATTCATGTTCAGCGCGATAGGCGGAATTCTCCACAGGTCAACTTTTGAATCGCCGCCACAAGCCATGTTAGAAACTGTCAGGCGGCCTCCTTGAGATGATACACTAATTAGGATGCTAAAGTTATACTTACCGGGAACATTGCAACAACGCAGTATGTGGTTTAACGTTATAGTCTAAACACGCCTCGCGCTGCCACTGCCTACCTGACCTGAACGAGGAAGTGATGTGAAATCCGACTGCGTCACACGGGGAGGAGTTGGACAAAGTTTACTTTCTGAAACCAAAAAAAACAGCACTTCTACCCATTTTATCCCTCTGGTGACCCAAAATGAAGCAGACCCCTTTCCATGATGAATCACACCATATGTTCAGCAGTAGGCATTGTAGGGAAATGTTGCCCTGAAATAGAGATGGGTGTTGAAGTGTTTCTGTTCCCTTTTCTAGTCAGAACTCATAATTGCCCCAGAAATGCAGCTTTTCGCTCCGTCCTCTGAAAGTATTGAACGCAGAGCTGAAATCAAGATTAATCAGTCTGATGTTGAAACATTGCATTTTACTTTCCCCTTTGTAATACAATGTTGCCATGCTAACATCTCTGCATAACAAATCACAACCAAAACCTCTACCCTTTTGCAATTTTATTTAGTAACTGTTACCGGCCATAAATGGGCAAATCTTGAAACATTATAATAGGGAGAAACAAGGTTTCTGCAGGATAGACAAGATAAATGCAAAACACAATATGCATAATAACAATCTGCAACAATATAGAAGTTATTTAGAACAAGTTTTGCAGAAAGATCATTGTAATTGATTAATCCCTGTTCCGAGGTAGGCTAGCTGAGTCAAGATAAAACCACTGTGTGGTTTACACCTCCAGCTGCAACATTACAGGAAACTGAACAGTGGGTGAATGATAAAGGTGCTTTATAAGGAAGTGTTTTCTAATCTAGATTCTAGAGAACCAATGGCATAAGTAGGTCAGTAAAATTCAAGTGTTCAGGCATAAACAAGAACATGCATTTCCCAAAAAGAAAGACAGACAACTTCCTCGATGGGAAGAATAACGCACCGTCACTGTGTAACACAGAAACTATAGTTTTGCCGCGCTGGAGCCTCCATTTTCTGTGCATTCATCCATGTTTTAGTGTTTGCTGTGAGGCAGATCACAAGTTTTTGCTTCTAGAGAAATAGAAGTCTATGCCTCTGTCCCGATGCTGTTTGGGAGTGTGAGATGGGCCTTTCTTTCCTCTTGCTGAGGGCCCTGTGCCACTCTGAAAAAGACAATTAAACTCATATTAACCTGCAATTCATCTGATGACCAAAAGGAAAACAAATGTCAGCCCTTGCTGTGATGACATATGAACACATATGAAAAAAATAATGTGACAACACTGTCTTTCAAATACTTTTTTCTTTTCTTTTAACATTAACAACAGCATTTTATGTGGACATGGAGGAATAAACGACCTATTACAGCAGCACTCAATCATACTATCCACTTCCCTTTTCCGTGAAACACCCACCGGTTTCTTGTTAACGTGACGACTCCACTCAGGCGCTGTGACGACGGGGGCGGGGTAGGTGTCACTGAGGGACACCTGAGCGTGCGACAGGACAGCGCTGCTGAGGGTCCAGGGTGTGTGGACGTCCGCTCCCCTGATCCCCTGCAGCTCTGGAACCCACTGCCTTACATAGTCCCCCTGAGGAAGACAGACACATTCCACCAATCAATAAAACATGAATGGAAAACTGCATATCACAGCTCTCCTCCCATACTGGTTTCATCATCATGTCACAGTAACGCTGACACACTTAACAAAGTGTGACTCAGACAAGTTGTGCATTCTGTATTGCAGTGCAGACAATGTCAAACCCCAAACAAATCTCAAGAGGGGAAGCGACTAGCAAGTCATGCTTGTTCACAGTCACACATACATTACTGTCGTAGTCAAGCCCTTGCTTGATCATGTTGAACTTCCTGTTCTCTCTGGGGTCATTTCCTATACCAGCACTGTACAGCCAGTTGCCATAGTTACTGCAGACATCGTGGTCAACCTTTGGAAGAAAAACCAGATTAAAATGGTGAGCCCTGCACACTTTTGTGTATCATCATCTACTCATAATAATAAAGGGGCTTAAGTGCTGAGCTCAGGACTTGGAACATTTCTTATCCCACTAAGCTATTGCTCAAAAACTAAATTAGACATCTCAGTAATGAAATCATATATGACATAATTTCTTAAAGTTTTAAACACCCTTTATACTTTTCAAATCTTCCACACTGAGTTAAAACTAACTTAAAACTTAAACTACTTACCAGTAGGTATTCAAACCACTCAGCTCCCATCCTCCAATCCAGGCCCAGGTCTTTTGTGAGGAAGCTGGCAACATTTTGGCGCCCCCTGTTGGACATGAAGCCTGTCATGGCCAACTCTCTCATGTTGGCGTCCACGAAGGGCACTCCTGTGCGTCCCTCTGTGATTCCAAGCAATATATACATTCAGCCACTTATATATATATATACAGACATATTCAATGCATCCGTCAGAGACACTGAATATTTTCAGTTTTGTGAACACTGAGGACAAAACTGTACAAACCTTTCCATGCATTGAAAAGCTTCATGTCCATTTTCCATGGAATAGATTTGTCTTGAAGTCCTAAGTGTAAATCACCATGATATAAGTTTTACATTCATACAGTGTTTATAAAGAAAATATGTTAAAAACGCTCCCATTTTACCTTTGATATGAAACAATCTGTTCCCATACTTGAGACCCACAAACTTGAAGTAATCCCTCCACAAAAGTTCAAAAATGACCCTGTATGAAAGCATTAAAGATCATCAAGATAACGTGAAGACTGACATAGATATTTGTGACTGAACAGTGACTGTAATATACAGAATAGGTTTGTTTGCCATTGAAAATGTAATTTGTTGATTTATCCAACTTACACCACTAGAGCTGGTGAGCTTTTTTAAGTACCTTGCCCTACTGTGGCTGCTGTTTTGCATCTCAGTCATCTCGGCATTCCAGCCCTCCAACCATATTTGTCTTCCTGACTCTGGACTCACCAGTATGTGCTCTGATTGGCTGTCCGCTCCCTCTCGTACTGCTTGATCTGATGGTAGATATACCTGGGGGAAATGCAACCCATCGCCAGCCTGCACAAGGCCAGTGCAGCACCATTAGAGATGCATTCATAGGAATTACAACTCACTTAACTGGAACATTAGGCTGTAATAAACATGCAGCAGTGGAGGAAATGATACAACAGCACTCACCAAGGTGCAAATTTAGTGGAATAGTCCACACCAATCAAGCCATTACGAGTCTCCTTATAAGTGGCAACGGCATCCTATACAAAAAAGATCAACTCATGAGAAACAAGTATTTAATATGTCTAGAAAGTTGCACAATGTGAGGTTTTTGTGCCACCTAATGGATAGTACACATGGTCCAAATGTAAAGGAAGTTGTACTCACGGTGTCCCAGAAGTAGTGTTTGAGTCTGGCCAGAGCCTGGCTCTCCCCCCCACTACAGGGGAAGGCTGAGCGAGGATCAGTCACAGGCTCTATCAACATAGGACAGAAAAAAACATTCCAGCATCAGACTGATTCATACATTCATTCATTCATACCTCCCCTGACACACATTAGGATACATGGAATCATAAACGCTTAATCATATATGGAAATCAAGCTGGTCTGTTTGCTTGCTGGTGCTTAAGAGAAAAACGGTGCTCAGCAGTTTGCCATTCCTATTACGTAATGAAAATAGTAGTAGTGTGTATTGTGGATTTACTGTAATAGAAGCACTACATAAAATGACTAATTTGTGCTTTCTTCTTGCCAGAAGCATATAAAGACATCTTCATAAAAATCAATTTAATAGCCAAGTAGAACAAATGTATAGGCATTTGTCTGGGTGACATTGGTGCAGAGACATTTTGATAACTTACATAGTTTCACAGAACACGTTGACACACATGGTACAAGGACAACAGCACCTCACATACAGTGCAAAGGGAGAATGCAAGATATACTATTCAAATTAAATAATTTGGATTGATCATATATGACAGTGGTTATCAACCTGGGGGTTGGGACCCACTAAGGGGTCACGAGATAATTTTGGGGGGTCGCAAGATTATTTATGGGATAGGAAAAAAACATATTTCTACTATACAAAAGTAATATGTCTATTTTTTTCTTATTTTCTCTAATTTTAGCTTCTTGTGTCATAAATTCTGATAAATTAAACTCTGGATAATTAATCATTCAGATCATTCTTTGGTTGAACTGTTCACCACTCTGCATATAACGCCTGTGACGGGGGGTCGCGGGTAGGCAACGCTTCGTTTTAAGGGGTCACGAGCCTAAAACGTTGAGAACCACTGATATAAGACATTAGCAGCTTCACCTGTCTGTTCCAGGTCCACTGCGGTAGGGATGGGTCCTTCCTCCAGCCCAGGGGGGAGGGGCCTCAGCTGCTCAGGGGCTGGGAGCGCAGGCCTCACCCTGCCCTGGGTCTCTACTGCCTTCCTGAACTGAGTGTACACATCAGGCAGCCTACCAAACCAGGACAAAATGTTACAAGAACACCCAGCCAAGTACCATTCCTAGCACTTAACACTTTCTTACTGCATGTCTATCAGAAAAAAATGACTGCTTTCCCTTTCCTGCTCCCTTTAAAAAAAAAAGCCCAACTTGCATGAAAGGGAGCGGGAAAGGGGGAGCAGTCATTGTCTCCAGCGAGCCATGTCCTTCCTCACCTGGATATGTGTTGAAATGGAAGATCATCTCTGTGGAACAGCGTAGACCCCCAGCAGGTGTGAACTTTGACCTTCATCTGTGCACAGACATCCTTCACTCCTTTCTCCACATTCTGCTCTTCAGAAGCTACCTGGAGCGCATGACAGGTGAACGATGTAAAAACTAGGCAGATCATTTTACGGGACAGAGGGATAGATCAGATCACCACAAAGTGTAATAAAGTGACAATATTTAATAAGAGAAAGACTATTTAAAACAACCTCTTCGTGCAAGGCCACAGCACTGACGGAGCCCAGCTGCTTGATGAGGTCGGCAACCACATCCTCTGGCTTACCCCGTCTCACCAAGAGGGTGCTGTGACACACACACACACACACACACACACAAAGTAACCCCAGTTAACACCATGCCAGGCAAGCTGCATCCTGGGTAGAGGGCTAGCTACTTCCCCCTCGCTGAGCAGACCGAGTTGTGGGAACAGTGTGTGCGGCAGCTATGTTACTCTAAACATGACCTGTTTAAGCCCAGGTGTGTCCTGATCCTGTGTTATTACAACTGTTATTACATCAACTAAATCCTGGAGAGCTGAAGACAAGGGCCGCACTGAGCTCACGTGTAACAACATGAACAGAGTTGCAATCTTCATACTTTGCTCTAAATAGGTCATTGTGATTCAATGCTATAACTGAATTGTATAGAAAGTTCCCAATGTGAATAAAGCACCAGAAGCGCTTTTGTAATATAATCACATAAATCAAGCAGGTTGTGCCCAGTGCGTGAAGGCCCAAATGCATCATGGCATGCCAACAAGCACAATGTACCTGCCCTTCTTGACCAGTGTGTCTCTGAGGTCCCTGATACTCTCCAGTAAGAAGCGCAGGCGGAAGGGCCCAGTCTTGGGCAGGTTGAAGTTGTAAGTTCCTCTGTAATGTCTGGGGTCGAAGCAGTACAGTGGGACTATGTGTTCTGCATTCCTCTGAGCCCAGTGGAAGACCTGTATGTAGACAGTATAATGTAAGGCACGTTTTGATTCTCTAAGGGACAAGAAATTATGTCATACAAAGAGTGGCGTCATGACACTTTGCTTTAAAAGGCTTAAACCATTGTTTTGGAACTACAAATATGGCTGCCCCAATGTGCACTTCCGCTGTGGTCGACAACCGTCAAGCCAGCCAGAGTTAGCCAAAATAAAACCTAACATTTTAAATATATGCTGTAAAAGAGACACTGAAAATACAGCAATTGTATTTTAATTCACTACACATTCCTTGAAAAATGTATTCTTTATTTTCCCGTTTGTATTACTCAAAACACGTTGCAACACGTTCATCAATAGGTAGCATATTTTATTTTGAAAAACTTGACCGGAAGTTCCACTTGTTACGCTGGCTGGCTTGATACTGGTAATAGCAATACATAACGTTACTGCACAAAATAATCCGTTAGTAATAAAGCAAATGTACGACGGTAGACACATATAACTTGACACATAATTGACACTTCATATAGCCTAGTAAATGTGCTTGACAAAATGTGGAAAAAATAAACATTCAAGGATAGTGTATTTATTATTTGTATCTTGTAGCCTATCGACACGTAACGTTAGCCTAATGACAACATAACTTTAACGTTAAATATAGATGTAGTAACTTCAGTAGTTACTTTTACATTAGGCTACTGTGCTCTACTATTAAATAAGAGAAGAATTTAATGTGGAATGGTACTCGAAGTTCGTAGTCTTACCTCATTGTCGTGAAGACGCAAGTCGTTTCTTAGTAAACATATTATTGTGCGTGAGGTAGACATACTTGCCCTATCTGACAATTCAACAGTAGTTATAACTTAAAAGCATAAAACAAGGGACGCTTCTGGATTTGTCCACCGCCGGTGTGCCTCCTCCAGCGGCTCGAGCCGGATCCCGTCTGCAGTCGGTCGCTCACGTTTTCAGGCACGATGAGCTCAGTTACAAAACGTCGGCTTGTGTAAGGTGGTTTTCTACAGCTTGCTCAGGCTTTTGTAAGGACGATATGTGCTTGTTTATGGAGTTTTACAATATTTACCCTCTCGACGCTCAGGGCTTTTATTGGCATGTTTTTGTTCATCAATAAAAGTAATAGGCGCACCCTAACGAAAAATCACTATTCCAATAATATTCCAGCGTCTGTGGTATTTAAGTGACTTTATAGTGACCACATAGTACTTTGTCATTTTTATCTCTCATGATTATGTAGGATTTTCATTTGTAACCTATAGTAGCCGCTGTGATATTTGTATAGTTTCCTTCTAAAAAAAAAAGGATTACTGTAGTTCTTTTTCATATAAGGAAAAAACATAAATTACATTAATAACTTTTGTAGTTATATAACTTTAAACATTAAAGAAGGTGACTAACTCAAATGGAGGATTTTAGATTTAACATTCAATATTGTAATTCATTTAATTAAAGTGAATATCTCATATTAATAATATAATAATGGTAATAATACCATATATAACACATCATTTATTACAAAACTAGATATTAACCTAATGGAAAACATTATATCAAGTTAGAGTGGATAAAACTGCAACCAGATTAAAACTGACCATTCTTTTCATAACATAGGCCTAGGCCTATTTGATCACAAAATGACACAATCAAAATACACGAGAAAATAGTCTTAGACCTTTGATTTATTAAGTTAAATGTACAAAAGATCAATCACTTGATACATTTAATGTTTCAAGGCTTTGTCATTAAGACAAAACAAACTCTCTGTCCCAATCGAAAGCCTACCAACCTTTTCATACTGCCATCAGCTCTCAAAGACAGTCATACTCCTGTCTAAATCACAGTACAATCTACTGTATAACATAGCTATTTCATCAAATAGATTTGTATATAATGTAAAGAAATTTCATACAAAAGTGCAGAACAATATGTATTTACAGTACAATCTCTTTTTTTTCATATAAAATAACTTCAGCAAAGCCCATGTGCTTTCTACTGAACAGCGGTTCACCTTATTAAAATGCTTTCCACTTTGGCGGTGAACGTTTGTGTTTACAAGCAGAATCAGATAAGGCACTGACATGGGTCAAAAAGATTTGATCATTCCTCTTCCAAGTGCCACCGTATTATAGCTAGCCACTATTCCTCCTCCACCAATCTCCCCCGTTTCCCCACGCGGATCATTTAAGTTTTCATCTCATCTTATCTCCACTTTACAGATACAGCATTTGGCTCTGCCTTTACAACACGACCCTTTGGCGACTTATTATATTATGCTTTACCTCACATGACATTATACAGAGCAAGGCGTGCTGTCAAGTGGCCACTCAGTAAGCCAATCATGGTGTAGAAAGCAAAGCTAAGTAAAGGCAATGGGGTGATTGGATTCATGTTGAAGCTACGACAAAAACTAAAAACAAAAACGCAAATGAGCCTTCATTCTAATTTCTCGTGATAACTCTTCAAAGCAACACATTGCAATGTCAATACATCTGATTTGGTCTGTGCAGTCTTACTGTGCACAAAGCTGCCATAAAATAGAAAAGGCTATAGGGCTCTGAGGTGACAGAAAACCCAACGATGACTATAATACTGTACATTAAATTAACCTAAAACTGCGGAAAGTTTCTGTTTCTTTCTCATTTAACCTCTTCTTATTTAATTTCTCTTTGGCCACTTCTGCGTGGAACAAGGCTCACTAACAGGGAAGCTAAACACGGCATTGGAATGGATTTAACAGACTCGCTCCAACAGTAGTGTTGGTATTGCTTATTGATATTAAACATTGGACACTAATGCAAACGTTTGGTACTCTTTTCTTTACATCGGAACAAATGACACAATTCGCATTATGAAATTATTTTAAAAAGTATCAAATAGAAAAATATTTCCTCAATTGATTATCCTGCATGTTGGAAATGTTTCAATGCATGATATCAAAAGTGCAATGGTTGACAATGTACTCCTTTCCAAATGGGATTGGGAGTGTTATGAATCTAGGGTAATGGAAACCCTATAAGATGTATATATATAAAAACAAAAAACATTCTCTCTTACAAATTCGTATTGTAAGGCGTTGACAAAAATACATTTACATATTTCAGGTGACAATAGAAAACCCATCTGGTAAGGTGACTTTGTACGCGTTATTGTCATATAAAAATATTTTACCATCAGAATTTCACTCATAGCTAACTCAGGTTTACGAGTAAGTTACAGTACTATCAGATGTGATCAATTTCAGCTGAACAATCACCAGTCAATCACAATTACATAGCGTTTGGCCAATTCTAGATGCTATTCTGTGGCAGTGGATGACTGTATAGAAGGACCCAGAAAGCTTTTTCTATAAATCAGTTCTGACAGCTCCTGGTACAGTAAGACACCATTGCTCTCTCTGGCATGGGTCACTTGTCCTACACTGGGAAGAGGACAGCAGTCTCTCACTTGCTAGACTGCGAAGTGCTTTCTCGCCGGTCCCCTCCCGAGGGAATACACTGCGATGCCTCGGAGGACACGGAGGTCTGAAAACAAGTCAACCTGGCCTCTCGTGACCAATAATCAGGGTTGAGCTAGTTGGTGAGAGATGCAGGGGCTTCAGGGCTGACGAGGCAGAAACTGGTGATAGATGACAGGGCAGGAAGTTGGAGTGGCGCTGAGCCCT
>OMLI01060398.1:0-11709 GCA_900302605.1 Rondeletia loricata
CAGTCCCGGAAGCAAACTACCGGATCATCTTCCTAATTCAAATAGTAAAGTTGACATTTCTATTTCCAAAAAACGCTGAATCAGGTTTTGTTAGTTTATACATTGACAGAATCCGCTTTGTTCGCGTTCGTTTGTGAGCTAGAAGTGTGACTGAGACCTGTTTCACTGTGCAATGCATGTGTATGGGGGAGAGAAAAAAACCACTATTTTGGATTATCAAGTTTGAATCTATGGAGCAACTATTGAAGATATCTCGCCAATATTTGGAGTTACATCATGTCAAGGTAACTACACAACCCAAACCTCCACCAAACTTTAATAATGCTTTAAAGCGGTAATTTGGTGCTCAGCGCTCATCGCTGTGGTGTTTCAGCAATGCACTTCCCAGAGATCACTTGTCAATCAAACAGTGTGGGCGGAGCTTGGATTTTCTGTTGATGAAGTTTGAGTTTCTGTAGGTGTCGCTCTTTTCTTTGTCTGTTCAGCCATGGTGGCTGAACTGGATATAGGTTGAATCACTGTTGTGTTATATGAATCGGTGATAGAGAGTAGCAAAACAGACATTTATTTATAAGGAAACGTCACAGATTATTACTTTAAGATAGTTACCCACTACTTAAAAAGTGCCACAGTTTTAATTTAGTGCTATCAATCATATTGTAAGAGAAGATATCACGTTTTTTTCCAAAGGTTAGATATCTCATTTTGGAATGAAACTCTTCCTATCTGTCTCTGCAGTGACGATACGATTTAAAATTCCACACAACTATTTCTATAACCCAAAATAATGAAAATGGTTTCAATCCAACCAGACATCATCCACCGGAAGAGACAGCGTAGCACCAGTGTAACTCACAACAGTCAAGGTGGATTAAACCACCCACACAATGCCTGCACCTTTCCACCTGTACCAGCCAAGTGGCGCCTACTGAGTCTTTCTCAGCGAGGCAGGTGTGTTTGTTCAATTCCCCAAAGCTTTGTCACCAAACAGATGGAGGTACATAACCAAACACACTAGCAGCGTGCAGCAATTTATTTATATGCTTGTGTTTTTGGGTGAATCATCTCCGGCTGGAATGAAGTGTGCACTCGGTGAGGGATTTTCGATTATAGCCATTGCAGTAAAAACGAATTCCCTTATGTCTGTGTTAGTGTCGGAGCCAGAAAGCACCTGTTGTGGCTGAAGATAGATGCCCGGCTTCCTAGAAAGCTCTGGGCAAAGTGTCCTCTCTTTACAACACAGTGAGGGACGGAGGAGCGAGGCTGATTTACAGGTCAGCGTCAGCGCTGTGTCTTAATTAGCCTCTATCTTCCCCCCATCATCCTCTCTCTCTCTCTCCCTCTCCCTCTCTCTCCCCCAGATGGACCCGGTGCAGAAAGCTGTTCTCCATCACACACTCGGACTCCCTCCGTCCGCCAAGAGGAAGCACGTCTCCTGCAGCGTTTGCCAGCTGAGGTTCAACTCACAGGTGAGTACGTTTCTTTTGAAGAGGAAAGAGAGGACGTTCGAAAGGCACGTGCCCTGCTACTATAGATACACATGGAAAGGTGGAGCTTAAACAGGAAATAACCCTCCCTACCTTCGCCACCACCCCCACTCCAGACTCACACATTCACACATATTCGATTGAGATTGTCGGTGAACCAAATGTCTATTTTGTATTTTGGTTAACCTGCTATGGTGTTAGCCATGTTGACATATTTGCCTTTCTCTGCTGTCAGTCTGTTACTTGGAGGAATAAACTTGATATAAAATGGTGTAAAATGGCAACATGCCCGGATCAATCCACATAAGTGTGAAATTAGAGAAGAGAAGTCTCATACAGAATTCTACATCAATGTTATCCTTGTAATAATGTCACTTCAGTATACATTTGTGATGTAAATTCTGCCCCACGCAGCAGGAAATGACAGAAGACCTATTTTGTAATTTACAGTGAACTGTTCTGGACGAACGGGGAAATGTTTTTGAATGACGAAGTGTGTTCCCTCGTCTTCATCTGTGCCCCGTTGCTTAGTGTGAACAGCTTCCCAACGGGACGGCGAGCAGAGCAGTTGTTTAGTCTGAACGGCCCTCGTCAGGCAAGAGCAGTCTTGTAGTCTGACCTAGATTTTAGATTAGGTTAGATTAGATCAGATGAAATTTGAATGATCCTGGTGGGGATAAATGGTGCCTCGGTAGTTATCTTTCCACTCTGGTAGCTACACCCCACTGTGGTCGTAGAGACGTCTGGCTGTTCTGGACACAATGGCTTTATTTACAAAGTGAAACCCAGATTATCATGTCAGTGGGACACAATCAATGGCCTCTCGGTAGAAATCCATTCAAATGGGAATGAGATGGCATTTGCTTTACAATGGGGGAAAACAAAGTGACGGTTGGATCTTTGAGTCAAGTGGTAGACTACAGTCTGAAAAGGATCCACATGTAAAAGCCTCTTCTTGACAAGAGATACTACTATTCTTTAAATTCCTCCTTAGCAAGGCCTATGGTACTTTGACTATGATAGGACTGCTGTCTTTCTCTCTGTGATCATTGCACCACGTTCCAACACTATGCATAATGCCTGCAAAATAGATGATGGAAAGTAGATTGTATTAAATGTGATGCGCAGTCTCAGTTGTGTAAACTACAAGGCATTACTGCATTCATTACCTCATACGCTCTACAATATATTCTAATGAAATGCATTGCATTAAATCTAGCTTTCTAAATGTAACGGATGGGCCACCAGATGGGTTTCGATCTCCCCGTATCTAATTTCCATACTATTTTGAAAGTCACTGCTATTGCTGGATATTGTTAAATCAATAGCTATTTCATTAAGGAAGTAATCAATCCATTTCTAACACTGAATGTGTCACTGATTACTCAAAATGAGGTTATTATGTCTTCCGCGTTGAAGACTATCTTGGGATATTCATTGTCCGGCTGCCATTAATTTAAACTCTCCATTAGAGAGATAGAGCTTCTGTTTACCTGTCAATCAACTCTCTGCACCATGTAGAGATGGGGAGCTCTAAAATGCCCCCTGGGTGTCTTTTTTTCATCCGAGCCACAGAAATAGCTGAAGTGTGTCTTAATTTGCACCAGTGACAGCTTATCATAATGTCAGACTGGCAATGCAGAGTCCAAATGGGACTGAGGGAGGATGCTGTAGCAGACAGCATCGTCTCCGTTTGGAAACCAGTTAATAATGGTGTGAGCTCAAAAAGATTTAAAGATGCTTCTGCTTCATTAGATTGTATGCAGCAGAGTCATGTTCATGAGTCAAGTTCACGGACTAGATTCAAGCCTATAATATGTTGAGTATACTCTAATAAGGGGCCGTGCTTTATGACTTGTGCAAGTCTACATTTGGTGCATTTAGGGCGCTTGTTTTATCTTTTGACCTTGACTTACGTTTTTGTAACCCTCTAATATACTTATTTACTTTCCAGGGCCAGGCCAGTAATTTCTAGGAGGATTTCTGTGTAAATGTACCTTTAAGAGCCACTGAGAAACATACACATCTGCCATTTGAGTGTAATTTGTTACATTAAATAGGATTTGCTTGAGCTTGGTTAACATTTTCAAAACTTTTCCCTCCATGCCTTTTCCATTTGATGACAATAGTTACACTGGAGGGTTTCTGTTGGATGTCTTGTACAACCGGAAGAACTACTTTCAAACCCCTTGGTCAGTTTTCATTGTGTAACCCCCTCTCCCATTGCAAAGGTACGAACACAATGACCACACCCCCAAAAACACTTTTGAAAGTGGGCCAGTAACTACGATTGGTAACCAGCGAACAAAAGACATCAAGTGTTCCCACCCACTCCGACCACACTGCCTTCTATATATGTAAGCACCCAGGGGCACAAAGACATTCTCCTTGCCTCTTGCCTTCAGTGTGGATGGACGATGGCGGTCAACAAGGTCATCAAATACCTGCTTTTCACCTTCAACTTCCTGTTCTTCATCGGTGGAACCATTATTCTTGGTTTATCTACACACATCAGGAGCAACAGAGCAGACTACCAGATCAGTGATGAACTTCTTCCGGCCATAAACCTCTTGATTTTTATTGGCTCAGTCACTCTGGTTTTTGGCTTCCTGGGTTGCTACGGAGCGATCCAAGAGATCCGCTGCCTGCTGGGCCTGTTCTTCCTGGGCCTGTTTTGCATGTTCCTCATGCTACAGGCGGTGGGAGTGTTGGGAGTCATATCAAGAACTCAGACTGCCCAGGCGTTGGTGAAGGTTAATATGCAGAAGCTGCTCCCACTGAGTGAACAAATAAAGGAAATTCAGGAGTCGTTTCAAGAGGTGGAGAGGACCGGGAAGTGCTGTGGGTTTTTCGACGGACATGTGGATTGGGGCAACAGCTCAACGGTGGTGCCCAACTCCTGTAACTGCACCGACACCTCCAGGAACTGCACGGTTCTGGATGGACGCGAACTATACTCCACGCCGTGTATAACGTATGTTATGATGTGGCTGGACAGAGTGTCGGACTCGCTCATGGGGATTGCGTTTGCCTTTGCCATCTTGATGATATTGGGCATGGTTTTCTCCTTGGTCATGATTTGTCAGATTAGGGCAAGTAAGGCAAACTTTTAAAATGTTCCTCACCAGGCCTCAGGCCCATAAGAATTGACTGGCCAATAGAGCTGAAGGACAGATCACCATATCAGACCTATTTTGAAACAACAGCTTTGCCTCTTTGTACATGTAGAAATATTTCCACTGGCCTGTGTTTGCATGTTTTCTAATTTTTATAATGTTACTTTGCATATTACATGTTTTTGAGAATGAAATCCTGTCTCGTTTATTCTTGTTAAAGTGTGTGTGTGTGTTTATTAGCATAGGGCTGAGGGAACATGGGGCCTAATTTAGATGGAAAGTTATGACTTCATTACTAAATTCTGACTTCATGATCAATTATTCAGCAATGCAATGGCATACATGAGCTGAAAAACACGATTTCATGCTTAAACATGTACTCAGCTGGACCAACCTCAGCAGCAACGGTCTCTCTATTTATGCAACAATAATTAGATTTGATGTAACGTTTTTGGGGGGGGAAACGGCATAAACACGATTTGGCTGCAGGGGAAGACAGAAGAAAATATTCATGACATTATTTTATTTCCGTAGTGGTTCTTTATTGAAACAGACAATAGTCAGACCATGTGTGAATCACAAAGAGGAAGAAGCGGAGGCCGGGCTGCATCACATTCCCTCCCATGATACCTGATCTACATCCTCCCTTCCTCCACAGACACTGACACTCCCACTCCCATTCAGTGTTATGGGTCAAAACAATGACCAGTAGGTCTTTGTGTGTTGTGAGTGGGTGGGTGGGTTTGTGCATGTGTGTGTGTGTTGTGGTAAATAAGAAGGAGGGTAAACCTTAACCTCCAGTCAGTAATCATTATAAGGGAAACAACCACCAAAAATCTATAATACTTTCAGAGTTTTTCCTCCCTTAAAGATCCTATCCTTATATAATCAGTTTGATACTACTGGCTACATGATATATTCTGTGAATCTAGGTCATAAAGATTTATGTCAGGCTAAAAACTCTATTCAGGGTAAACTCTATTCTACAAATAAAAAGTGGGCAAACTATTCTAAGAATAAAACAGTGGGTAAACTATTCTACAAATAAAAAGTTGGTTAGACTGAGTTGAGGTGGGTTTACCCTCCGTTACGTCCCTGGTGTGCACACGACGCGTATGAGTGTTGAGCGATGGTCATAATTTCATGATGGTATGAATAGACAGTTAATGCATGTTTACAGCTTTACATGTCGGCTACAGCATCATATATACATACGAATTTGGTAACAAAAATGATTTTGACTCAACAGCTTTAACACCAGTCAGCTCTGAACAATCCTGCCAACCACAAATGGTCTGTTTGTTTATGGAAGGAATTGGTCACAGCCTAATTTAAATCACATTGAGTAACAGACCAAAACAGCATGTTCTCACACGCACACACACACACACACCACCCCTCGCCTCGCCTCAATACAAACATTCAGCTCAAAACAAGGACCAATCCCACGTTGTAATAAAATGTTCAGACATATTTCAAATTTTCTGGACACACTGCTGTCATTAATTTCAATTGGCTATTTCCTGTTTTTCAGTCTTTCCTTTTTTCTCGTCTCTTCTCCTGCTTTATGTTGTCCTGATCACATCCCTGGATTATTGCAGCGATTTAAAGCGCACTGATTTACGGCGGCCATTTTGAATTTACGTCGCATTCAGGGTAGGAATTCAAAAATAGCTTTACTTCAACACAAAAGTGAACGAGGACTTCAGGTAGACCAAACAATTATCAAATTAGCTTATAATCTCGGGAACAACTTCAATTACTTCTTGAATTTAGCAGGGAGGTTAGCTAGCTTACTAGCTAGTTAGCTACTTGCTTGCTACATAGGCTTGATTCCAGTAGCTAACTAGTGGGCCAAATATATTACCGTAAAATGTGACCTATATTCCTCTGGATATAGGTTTATAATACGTTTTTCAGTGGGGAATCTGTGAAATGTACAAAAGTAGGACACGGCTACTTGATCTACCTGAGTATAGAGTTTCCCACCCCGAGTGATGTAAATTCAAAATGGTCGCATTGGAATAAGGTCCATTATAAACACTTCAACATATCCAAGTCTTAGGAAAATGGTGCAGACCTACTGTATGTAGCTCTTTTCAGTGACGTTTATGCATAATCCAAATTTTCTTTTAGCTCTGGTGAGAATAGTAAAAACAATTAGGCAACACATTTGTTTTCAGTGTAACAGCAGGAATATTTGATAAAGGCACAATTTATATTTTAGGCATGTAGCTGATGTTCTCATCCAGACAGACTTACAGTGCCGGGAGGTCACATGGCTCTTGAGGGACACACTGGGATTGAAACTGTGACCTTTTGGTTACAGGACAGCCTCTAACCACTAGACCAACCCTGCGACTCTGCTCTGGTGTGTTTGATGTCTTTTTCCCCTTACAGAGCATCTAGAAAACAAATGATTTCCCTCCTAGCTTTCATCATGCACGTGTCAGACTTGCAGTTCAGGCAATTCTTCCACATCATTGCTCTAATGAAAGATGAATTATTGTCTTAGTTGCATTAAACACCCATCCATATCACCTGTGTCTCTGACAGAAAGATGGTTAATGGCTTTGGTACCTGGAGAGCGATGCACAGCTCAAAATGAATAGTTATATATCCACCACTGACGCCTACTCTAAAAATGATTGCTGGGATGAATGTACTGTATCATTATGGAAACACATTTAAAGTATTTTAGCTATTTCACAACCTTTGCCTACAAAATGTTAGAACTACTGAATGATTTTCAGGTAACTTTTTTTTCTTCATGTAGCATTTTTTAATCAATCTCCTTTAAATATACTTGTCTCATTTCATTAACTTGTTATGCGCACACTGGCTTCTTGTACACATTTTCAATTTGTTAACAAATGATCCAGTGTTCATGATCAATATTGTGAATATATTAGAAATATGTAAGTGATGTACATTCCACACAATATGCTGTGACAGTTACGATATGAGATTGTGAGCTCATTTTCTTACGATCAAAACAATCTGTCCAGTGCTCATTCAGTGGACAATGTTTTACTTATAATGTGGAGAATACCAACTAGAATGGTCTCTTTGTCCCAGTGGTCTTTAATGAAATCCCCTCTACGGCCCGTAAATACAGATGCTTACAGATGTCTTCTGTGGATGTGCGGTTGGCACGCTTATTTATTCCAAGAGGCAGTTGCATTCCTCCTGATACGCTCCTTCCTGCCACAGGCAAAGTGTGAGAGGAAGTGTGCAGAGGACAAACAAGGACAACTCAAAGTCTTTGCATGTGTCCCGGTTCTGTGTGCCTGGATGAATCTGTTGTGAAGGTGAATCTTGGTGAATCATCTACGTGTTCGGACTTTAAACACCCACCCACTCCATGAATGAAACATCGCAGGTCACAGATATCCCGATCACAGGGATCCGGATATCACTGTCATTTTCAATTCTGTCATTTTCAATTCTGGCCCTGAGTTTAGCCGGTTTCCCCGCTTTAAATTGAGCCTGTTATGTGTTCTCCTCACAGAGCCAGGCCTTGGCCCACTACAAGGGGACCAAACACGCCAAGAAGCTAAAAGCCCTGGACGCTCCGAAAAGTAAGCTCAGAGGCTCAGTGGTCACCAAGGAAACCGCCAACCACGAGAACGCCAAGGGCATCAACACTCTGCTGGTTCCCAACGGCACCGACAGGCAAGGTCGGTCTTTTACGGTCTGCTGCAAACTCCCAAACGCACATTCTTTGTTGTTGTTATTCTCTCTGTATACCTGTTGTCCTTGAATGGTGAATATATTCCACAAAGCACCTAGTTCCCATTTTAGATTTGCTCCATTGCACAATTTGGTTTAGTTGCATGGACTCAAGGTTGATGATGACATCCTTGGGTTAGCTGGACTGCCACAATGGGCAACGTTTGAGTGCTCATATAATTAATTTAAACTTTGCTTTGACCTATTATTCCATCTTTAATTACATTTTTGCTCATGTGCATTGTTGTATGCTGTTTGTGTGCAACTTTATATTCATCACGACGCGGCCAGGTGTCTGTTGGAAAAGAATCGTAATCTCAGTGGGACTACTGCTTAAAAGACTTAAAAGAAGTTGATTAAAAAGTTAATAAAGCAAACAACGACTTTCAGCACCAGACGGGAACCAGACGCAGATTATTTTTATTGATTTATCTATCCCTGTTTCACATTGGTGTCTGTGGAGGATAACCTCTTTGGCAATTCAAACCACTGCTGAGAAGCCTTCCCCTCTCTGTCTCCTCCGGTAAAGTCTGCTTTAAGCCGCCTATTATAATGTCATTAAATTGGCCCTATGAAAGTCTTCCCCCTTTTACTGTAAGAATATACGTTTTTAAAGGAATTGGAAACATACTGAGCTCTCTGGGATTCATTCTACCTCTACCCATGTACTCTTCCAACGTTCCACAAGTATTTAAATTAGGAGCACATTTCTAGAGCTCATACCGTGACCTATTTTTTCAGTTCTCATCACTGGATACAGTGATACTGGATACTGGATACTGGATACAGTAGTAAGCACTTACTAAGACCTGAGAGGTTACATGCAAGGAATTCGAATGGCAGCTTTTGGGATTTGGGTTCATAATTATTAGGCTACATATTTTAATAAGGTTGTCCTGCTAGGTTAAACTTTTTTTTTTTTAGAGACCCCTAGGTGAGAAAGCAGTATTACAGCCAAATTATTTCCTCATGAGGAAAAAAAATCAAAATTGCATAAAAGGTGCCAAATTCACTGTATGAGCACTGAGCAGTCATAAGATAGATGTGATGAGTGAACAGATGAAAAAGGAAAGAACCTTTATTGAGCCTTAAACCTTCTATGGCAGTGTGTCCATTACTAAGCTGCTATGTTGTACACTTCCTTTGAGTAGACTCATGCTTCAGTTACTCGACATGCAGCCTGTCTGCCTCTGGCGGCCATACTGGAGGTCAGCTCTCTGGCAACAGTGGCTGTGAAAAGCTGAATGCATTTGTAAACGTACGACTCGGACGTCTCAAAAGAATTAAATAGACGTGGTTGGTTTTTGTACTGCTTTTGACTGGATTCGATTGATTTTGTGTTAAGATAATGTAGCTAGCCATCAGGTCAGCTAACCATCACTCTCTTGTAAACACATCTGAATTGCACACTAGCTAATGTATCTAGTAGAAGCTAGTAGGCTACTTGGCTAGGAGTTGCATGTTAACATCAACATCGGTTAGCCTACTTTGCTAAATTTGCTCGCTGGCTAGCTAGCTAGCTAACAAAGCCAAAAACCGACTTAACCAAGTCATCTCAAGCTACAGCTCGTAGTGCTTTGGAGTAGAGACAACAACCAACAGGGCTAGGGCAGCTTCCTATGCCACAATAACCTAAATGTGGAACTACCTTATCAGACTATTCGCTTTGACATCTAATGTTCCTGAATGGATCTACAGCCACACCACAACAATCTTATAGGTATCTCTCTTTTTCTTGCTATATATTTAGCCATTATTTGTGCGCAGCCAATTGTCCTCTGGACGTCCATGATGGAGCCACCTGAGGTTGCTAGGAGATTTTGCAAAGTCTAATATGATGTAATTGCCCCTTGTGCTTTTTCAGGTGAGCGCCTCTGTAAGAAAGCTATGGATATTAGAGGAAAGAGGGGTGTGTGAGAACAGGTTTGGGGTTCCCCAAACAGATGTTTAATTGAATTAGTCCTATGAAAACTAGAAGGCTGAACAGTAAGAGCCCCAATTCAGATCTTGGCCACCACCCTCCATACCTCAACACTGATTAGATACTCATATACACTACACCTACACTACTGAACACACACCTAGGAAATATTATAAACCATATTCTACACAAGGTTTGAAAAAAGAAGAGACCTCGGAGACCTTAAACAACAAACACAATATCACCAGACAGACAAATGGCTATTAATCATTTCAGCTCTCTTAAAAAAACACCAGCACATTTCTACACCATCTCGCTATCGTGTCTACAGTACGCGGGGGCGGCGGTTTGTCACAAGCGGCACTGGGTAATGAATATGAATGTGCTCAGATGTCAGAAGAATTAATTGGCGAGGCGGGTAAATGCTGCATTATCTGCAAGGCTGAAGTATTTGACGGTATATCAGTGGCAGAGAACCCTCTCTAATGAAAAGCCGAGGTCAGGGAAGAGTAATGGCTGTGCACAGAGTAGGCAGAAACAAAGGGGAGGCGGACCTCTGTTTGCGTTAGCAGAGCGGGCTCTCAATGGCTTTGTTTCGCTCTAAAACTACTGGTAAAAAAGCATTTGGTATACAATTACGGTACTTCATTCCAAAGCACAATATATCCATGCTGGGGGGAAATTAACATAATTGCTCATTCTTTTTCAGAAATACACCTGAGTGCATCATCTAATATACAGCTGTTTTGTAATGAAAGGTCTACAGTTAGCTAACTACTTCATTAATAAACCATAGTGAGTATTAGTCATTGCAGAAGTCATTTTGTAAGAGCAGGTGCCACATTTTCCAAATGGTGGATTTTTTGGGGTTACATATTTTTAGGGTTTATTATAAAAAAATAAATAAAAAACAGTAAAAAGAGAGAAGCAAGCAAATACAAACTGATGAAGTGAGACAAAGAAACCGAGAGGGGCTTTTGAAAACTCTCACCCCACCTAATGGAAGAAATTCATTGTGGAATGAAACTCTTCAGTTAGATTAGAAGTCCATCTGCTCAGAGCGGGGAGGAGAAGAGGCGAATGTTTGTGAAAGCGTGTAATCGCATGGCGGATTACACTAAACAACGCAGTGAGCGTTCGTGTTCTTCTTCTTCATATGTGAACTCGTGTATGTGTTTTCTGAGACGGACAGCTGGCCACAGCAAGATAGTATAGATTAGCCCGATGACTCAGCGACCGCCTGTCAAAGCTTGTGTGCGCACTTGTGTGTGTCCTTACACCAGTGCCAGAGAGAGAGAGAGAGAGAGAGAGAGAGAGAGAGAGATGCCTACAGCACAGCCCACCATCTCTCAGTTCCAGTCCAGTGCCTGAGGAAATGTACCCTGATATTAGCTATTAAAGAGCAGATTGTCAGGGGAGCCATGCCAGCACTGACAGCAGCTGCACAATGGAG
>OMLI01060400.1:4955-26255 GCA_900302605.1 Rondeletia loricata
CAGATGTATTTTTTATGTTCCTCCTACCTTATCACACTTATCAATTTAGAACTTTTGACACAAACATGCTGAAGTTACAAATTACAGAGTGAGTGAGTGAGAGAGAGAGAGAGACCGACCCAGTGATTTTCCAACTGTGGATGCCTGTGTTCTGGGTGTCACTTTGGTTAATAATCTCCTACCAATCCTTCAACTTGGGTGCGCGTACAGGACGCTTCAAACCATGAAAACAGCTGGCTTTGTGCAGCCCAACTGTCAGAGTCTCCTTCGCTGTCGATGATGGAAATATCAAACCAGTGAGCCGTGAGTGGACGTCTCAATCTGAATCTCTTCAGCTCAGCTAAACCACAGCCATCCTCCCACTGATAATTCATGCAACATACACCCACATTAGGTACACACTGACTGATTCTGAGTCGTTCTGCTGCTCCGAGCGTAGGGAGTACGGTCACAGTCCCTATACAGTACTTGGCTGAATCCATCTCGCAATAATACACAGACAATATCAAGCTGGGTAATTCTGTTAAACTTGTAATGAAATGGATTTTTGTCATTTCTGAGACGTCACTTTGAAATACAATTGTCCAATGAGCATCAATTCAATATCCATTCAGGGCCCAGCACTGCTCCTCGTACTCTTTTCAAGTATTGAACAAAATTGTGAATTTAATGGAAAAGCCTGAGTACAGTGATGTACGGAAGAAAAAGCATTTTCTCACAAAGCACAGTGTTTCAGAGACTATGTCCATTTAGGGGATGTGATATTGACATTGATACCATCAAGTGAACACAACATCAGGCCTTTTCAAGCGTTTCCAGATCATCATGTTGCTCTCGGTTGCTTTGCCGGTATGAACTCAAAACTCCCCATTCATTTTAATCATTACAGCAAACTAAAACAAGGAACAAGGAACAATGAGTATGCTGTTCCGTTGGCAGCATATCAACATTCATGTTTTCTAGTAATTCATCAACTAGAAAGAAAAAAAAAAGAAAAGAAAAAAATCTGGATATATAAATTAGACTACCTGGATCTTAGATGTATTCAGAAGTAGATATGGTGGAAATTAAAATATTTTAGAGAGCCAATGAGCGCATTAGAGCAGATTGTCATCAACGTTCGGAAGGGAGATGGAAGGAATGCTGTGTTTGTTTTTCTTCTACATTCCACCATACTGTATTTTCAATATAATGCAAGTTGGAGACAGAATTATAGAAGTCCCTGGGGCTCATCCAAGTTTAACAAAGCACCTCATAAGGACAGACAACCTTAAGCCCGCACAGTACTACAATGCCTCTCTCATGGATAATGTAATAAATAAATGAGCAGATGAGTTTGGTTCTGACAAGTGAGGGACATGGCGTTCCCCGTGCATTTTTGATAGCGATCTAATTCATCTGGCAGACGTGGATGTTGATTAAATCAGAATGTCAGCCACTTGACAAGACAAGACACACACCGACGTGGAACCTGTTTGAACAGTGTGAGCGGTGCGAGATGGCCAGGGAGATTTGCAATGGTGGCTGAATTCCACGCACTGCCCCTTTATCGTCACTTTCCACAACATGTCCAGAGAGACAGAAAGAGACAGACAGACGGACGGACAGAGAGAGACAGAGAGGAAACCGCCGAGGCCCACCTCTTCTGTTCTCTCTCAGGGTGACATCAGCCCTCTGACACTCCTGGCAAACAGAAGGGTGTGATGGCACGGTCATGCTCCCCTTCACTCACATGTGCTTGATGCCTCCATCAAATTTCCACGACAATCACAGAGCTGGAGGCAAGACATACGTACGTGTGGAAATCACAGGCCCTGTAATTATGGGGAACAAAGCCTCTCTGAGAGGCAGAGTCACTATATGAAAGACCATCAACGGAAAATCAGAGCAAAGAATGCTTAGGGTTGGCCCGTTGGTAGCGGCACACAATAGGACTTTGATAAAGGGGGAGTTCAGAGACAGAAATCATTGAGGCAGGTTGCTATTTAACTGATGAGTGCCTCTTCAGAGCCACTATATCTGTGGAAAACTATTGTTTCCCCCAAATTCAGCACAATGCCCTAACCAACTGTCAAAATGACAGTGTGGTGTAAACACGGTATTAGAAATGGTACACATGGTTTGGGATTCAGAGATACAGCGTGAGATATGAATGCTGTTTAGCAGGTTCATTGGCATCAGATCACTGTTGTCTAATCACCACGTCTGTCATGTATTTATCAGTCATGTATGTGTTTTACCTTTACTCAGCCAGGGGAGCGAGTAACTTTATTCACGACGCTCAGTATATTCAATATAAGTCACAATTCTCTTGAGTCTTGAATCGTGCTTTGACACATCCAGTGAAATGAAACACACACATGTGGGTCCTTGGGTAGTGGCAGCTCCTCTGCTGTCACCCCTCCGCCTCCTGTTCACCATGCACAGCTCCAACGAGGTCAAAGTTACATGTACAAAGTCACTCCACTAATCTCCTTTGTCACTCATAAAATTTACACTACATCTCCCTCTTGGAGGCCTGTCAGTTTGCTGCTGCCTGTGGCTGTCAGAGAACACAGATAATTACTCGGAGGGATCGGAGAAGGCCTTGATTATTTATAGGGTTTGAAAAAAAAAATATTATATGCTGCTTTGAATTATTTCCTATTAGCAATAATACAAGAATATGATTGTTCCCCCAAAAAACCCCAAAGGGCAAATCCCTGGAGTCATTTAGTATGTTTTAACAGTCCGAAGGCCTCGTTTATTACACAAAATGAAGATTATTTTGTAAGAAGTCCGAAGTGTGAGATAATACTTGACAGTAAACAATAGACATTGACCCTTCAGATAAATAAGTTTCATCCTCTCTATGTTAGAGTTCCTACCATTCTCTCATGCTATACCACAATATGACATGCTGGCCCGTACCTGTGCAGGCCTGCCCAGTCCACGTCATGTAAGCGATTAACCTCCCGGTCAGGTGGATGTGGTCTGAACTGAATCGTCACTGCTTCATGGTGTTTTTGTTCACGTTGTTGTTGTGACCTCACCTCCTGTTTGTGAGTAATTCTCTCCCATAACGACATGAAAAGGCCACGTGTTACACTCAGCCTTGTTCGAGAGAGAAGAGAAACACAAGCACTTTTTCCAGGAGGAATGATTATCACATTACAGTGATGAGTCCCTTTTGATTCATGTCACCTAGATCATGTGCAATTAATCTTTTTTGTAAACAAGACAGTATTATAAAGTACTATAATGTTGCTGGCTTTAAGCTGAAAATGAAGGCCTGGTTAATTAAGCACCTCAGAGTAGTAGTGTTGCATGTTTGTGTCTTCCTTTATTATTTTTTTGTTTATTTTCCGTGATCACTATGACATTAGCACACCGAATACATTTTTAACAAAGTTATATTAGTGACCAGTATAAAATAAAATGTCTGTATCACATCATGGTGCAATAGACCCACAAATGGTTATACATTCCCTCCAAATACATGTGCATATTTAAATCTAATACATCTTAAATGCCAGCTTAATAAGAGATAGCAATTCCATGTGCAAATCAATTTGATATCTGCAGGGACTGAGAAGTGCACATCACACGACATGAGCCAGGATCAGGCCGGGGCAGGTGCCTCTCCTCTCAGAATTACAAGGGGAGTTTGCAGACAGATATGAATTCACAATTAGTCTCATCCTGGCGACTTCTTAAGGTTTGTGACAGTGTCTGGGGTTCCACTAAAGGCCATGTGTGTGAAGCCATGAATTTCTTGCGACAGCCTATGATACCAGAGAGGCTATATTTAGGGAGGATAACTAGTACTGCACGGTATAATCTGACATTTTGTACCACAAGGGAGTCATACTGCATTGCTCACAAATGACAGTGTCACTGTTGGTTTGTGTCCCCGGTGGAATAGGTTAAAGAGAACAAAACATGTTTTTGCAGTGGAGTGCCGCTCTGCAAGACAGATCTAATGAAACTGTATTTGATTGTGGGGGTATGATCTGACTGTGCCTGTCACTGGTGAGTGAGCCCCCTGAGCACGGAGACAGCAGCACTCTGGCTGAAAAGGAACAAAGAGTCCCTGGGAGCGGTCTCAGTAGACTCAGAAACAGGAGTCTGCATGAGTGGCCTGCTTTTGATGGCTGACTTCAGCAGGGCATTTCAACTTCCCCTCTACTTCTCTGGCCCTCAAACCAGGGACAAAGCAGAATAAGCAGAGGCCACCGTTCTACTAATGTTAATAGCTGTAGATTAGGCTAAGATCAAAAAGTCATGTATGTCGAGAGTATAGAGAAGTATATGTATCACTTTATATAAGCCATCCATGAATAAACATGAATACACCTTACGTTTTAGTGAAATAGGCAATATAGTGTAACATTTTATCAATCTGCAGTACAACTTCTAGCTCATCCCAGTTTAAATTATAACGTCACCCAGCATATCTGAGTCCCTGTCAAATCCTTTTAAAGAAAACAAGCATGATGTAATTCGGTTCAACCAGGCAATTCATTAGCCCAAGTCAAACACTGGTCCGTGTGCAGTCGGTTGCTGCTGCCCTCCCTGCGGACACAGAGAAGACGCTTAGGTCCACATTCACCAAGGTGATCAAACCTGCGTCAGCCCGCACCTGCCTCCCCTCTCTGGAGGAACCAGGACAGGTTGCACAACAAAGCTGTGGCGGCACACTCGGGGAGTTCAGCTAACTGCGTCTTCGATCACTGCATCTCGGAGCCATGGAAGGATTTCAAGCACTTAGGGAAGCAGGCCTGCACACAAGGGGTTTTGTTTAGGATGCATACAGCACCAGCTGATCGATGTACACTTCCCTCTTTGCATGGACACTTCAGCCACAAGTAGGCCTATGCACTATATTGCTCTAGCAGTTATTTGCATTTTCTTATGCAACACTTTACATTATCTCCCATAGTACCTTGCAGAACAAGAAGCACTATTGCAAATGGAGATATTGAATATGGATTTTCAAGACATCTTCACTACGAGACAGTAAAGCCATGTTAGCAGAAGTTATTGAATATTATACTAGCTAGATGCTCAGGCGAGATTTGGGGATCAGCAGTGGGCAGGCTGTTTTTTTCAATGATATGTTTGAATAATTTCTTATGGGTGTGCATAATGGCAATATAAATCTTTCTGGGTGTGCAATTACAAAGACTGGCATGGTCTATTCCCCGCTGGGTGATCGCCTGCGAACAATGACATATTACCGGCTGGCCGGCAGTGGTCATTAAGAACTGATATGGGATTTATGGCCAGTCCTTAAACATGAGATGGCATTAAAGAGATTTGAATACAGTCACAATGGCACAAAGAGTCCTGCCTGAGCAAGATGGAGCTAATGAACTGTGGTTGAAAAGCACAGGGATATAAAGTTATTTTGGGTAAAGCCAATTTTTCATAAAGCAAAATGAGTCTGATTATAATTGTGGGTTGTCATAGTCCATAACATGCTGGCTGCTATTATCGTTTTGTATTGGTGAGGTTTTATATGGTTGTAATGAGCGAAGTTTAACAACGAATACATTAAAACACTGTTTAATTTGTCGTAACCTTTATGCATGTTCAAAAGCAGACGACAAAATACAGAATCTTAATATGCAATATAAAATGCATAGTATGTACTATTTTACAATAATTCTAAATAAGACACAACTTGCTTTGACAGGAGATACGCAATGTGACAAATCATAGCGCATCGCTGTTTGTGCATCAAGACAAAACCTCTCTATATAACCATCTTACTAATTTCCAGTGGCAATTAAGGAGTCTTACATTCCACATGATACCTGCTGAGTGAATATAAGGAGCTTAAACATCAGATGTGTTCATTGGAAAGTGAGAAATAAAGCCTTTGCCTCATCATATTAGTGCCAACCCTTAAAGTGACTGTTTATCATGAGGTAGTGCTCAAGGTTTTAATGAGCTCCCTGCCTGTTCTAGTATAATTCCAATTAGTCCCTTCGTCTCATATAATGGCATGATTACCTTGTGAAGCCTCCATTGTTTTCTGTACAAGCCTTGAAAGGAACCCTGACTATTTTAATCTGTTTCCCAGTGGCAGCACACCTGCCAAGCCAGTTACACCTCCTGCCGAATGATCACAGGTATCGGTTCATTAATACAGAGAATGGCAGTGTATGAATCCCCCTCGGTCACACCTAGTGGATGGATGAGAACATTAATGTTAAAATCAAATGTTGACTGCTCTCCCCTTTCAGAATTATATTCACCCCGTAGCATTTCAAAATTGTATCGAGAAAGCAATACAGCCGAGAAAAGAGTAGGAGGAGTTTATCGATTTAACATGACAGAGATACAAAAAAACAACTATATTGTGCGTACTTATAATGCTTCTGTTTTACACTCAAACTACCTGTGTAACAACTCTATAGCTATGCACAGGACGTTTCGGGTCACTTAATA
Source organism: Rondeletia loricata (assembly GCA_900302605.1). NCBI lineage: Eukaryota > Metazoa > Chordata > Actinopteri > Beryciformes > Rondeletiidae > Rondeletia > Rondeletia loricata. Next base: position 11,391 of record OMLI01060400.1, read on the forward strand.
TAAAGTGAGACTGACCTCATCGAGAGTGATAACAAACCCTGCCGCTGTGTCAGTCTGTAGAGTAAGGCCCATTACCACAATTTCGGTCACTGCTATTTCAGAAGGAGGAAGTTGTGAGCTATTTTTGATCAAAAACCCAGGCAAGAGAAGAATCCGTCATTAGCAGGAGCCATTTGCACTGTCATCTTGTTTGGACAGCCTGTGGCTTCCACTTGAAGACAGTGCTGGTTCTCAGGGAAATGCACCCGCCTCATCCTTCACATCCCCTAACAGTCTCATCTCTCTCTCTGTGGAGGCTGATTTACCAAGAAAATCACCGCACAATCAAAATGACTATTACTGATATCTTTTCTCATAAGGGAATGTTGTAAAAATGTAGAATGAGAATAAAAAAAAACTAATAATGGAGCTAACGCTGTTGGTTTTGCACGCTCTAACCGCACCATATTGTCCCGATCCCTGTAATTGATTCAGAGCTCTGAGGACACTGACTGTTACAATCTTGCACAAGAAATGTTTCATTCAAATCATAATTTAACAGAGTATCAGCGGCAATGAACACAATAGGAGCGGATGGTAATAGCCAGAACCTGAAACTGAATTTAGATTTACTCTCAGATTTGACACTCATTCAGCATAAGAGACAGGAGGGAAGAAATGGTAATCTGCAAGAAAGCCCTTAAAAGAATCAATTTGGCAAGGTGTCTGAGAATGTGACTTTATCCGGCACTGTGATTCCGACTGTCTCCTGTAAGAGTGGGATGAGTGTCTTTCTTCCCTGCTGACAGGCAGGCCCAGGCCAAATTGACAGTTCTTTAAAGCGCCTGACAGAAAGCTGCATTAATTAAGTCATTGCTGGACTTTAATTGTGTTAAAAAGTTGGTGGGAAAAAAATCTAATATGAGAAAAGGTTACCAAGTCCTCTGTGGTGTCAGATTTTCTACTTTCTATGAATATTAATGTGCCTAATGAAGACAATCTTCGCTTCATCTCCCCATTGTTCTGTATTCAGGTGCCAAGCTTTCACAGCCATTGATTTGTTGTTAAAGAACAAATATGTCATGGGAGAAAATGACTGCCATGTCTTTTATCTTACATTTATCAAGGAAAACGCCTCTCTTTTCAGATGAAGTGTGGATTATTTTATGTTTTTTTTGGGGGGGGGGTTATTCTAAAAAGATTTTAGCTGAGTGAGTGTCATGCAAAAGTTGTCCTGGTGTGTTAGGGTGTTAATTAGGTCTGGTAAGCTAGTTTTGCTGTTCTACTATGAATGGGGAACAAAAGGAAATTCAAATTTCATTAGCTGCATCGGACAACAAATACATGGAAAGCAAAACTTGCCATTTGGAAAACTCACTCTGCCATTGCCTCTGGCCAGTAGCATGGGATTATTTTGCTTATTTTGCTTATTTCAATAATTATAATTGCATCATATTCACTCAAAAATATTTTTGCCCGTAAAGATAAACCTAGCATGTCTCCTTTTGTAGACGAAGGCGATTGGGGGAGACAAAACGTAAATATGTGTGGAGGATCACCAGCTCTCCAGGGTGGAGAGATGCTGAGGTGCAACTGTCTCCCACTGTTGGCAGATAAAGTCATGTGATAAGATGTTTGATGACAAGTTACGTGTTCTTTCCGCATGCCACGGACCCTGGGGGAGAACAACACCAAGCGCTCCCCAAACTTCAATATTAACCGGGCATCATGATTGCCAGGCGTATCGAAGAGACAGAAATTCAAATGAACCTCTCTCCCCATGATAAGACGACCTGAGTCCTTGTGAAAGATGAGCTATGGCTATTTCTGGAGAACGAAGTGCTCGGTCTCGCCACAGGGCAAACCCTGAATAGCCAGGGTTGGAATTACTTGAAAAGATGTACTTGGCACTTGTCATTGAAGGAGTGTCTTTTGTTCATATTGCCATAGATCTCCATCTGAGGAAACTGTACAAAAGGACTGATGTATTTGCGAATCCTTTTGTGAAACGTTACGGGATGCAAATCACTGAGAGGGAAAAAAGATACTGTCACAAAATTAATTTTGCAATATCTCATCTGAATTTACTGTTACTTTCTTGTCTTGGATGGTTAATAAAAAGAGAATAGTCACCATAGCTAATTTATGTGGTGGGTTGGGTGAACTGTGGGAAACTGTGGACGTCCCTTTATTGCATTTGACAGAGAAGACTTTTTGATGTCATCCCTCTGCACTGTGCATGTGGGAGTTTGTAGTTCACATTCTTTCCCAGCAGAGGAGAGATAACGCACAGGAGAAATCAGTCAAAGCTGCCATGAGAACAAGTCTCAGACATCATCAATTCAACGCCTCCTTCAGTTGGAACTGTGGTTTTATGTGTTAAAAGAATATATGGTAATTCAGGCCAAGATAATCTTGCTATGATAAATTTGTGAGTATTCAGATTAAAGCTTTTCGACTCAAGGGTTGTCGCTTAATGCCCCTCCCCTTAACAATTTATGTTACGTAGCAAGCATATGTCTCAAAGGTAACTAGTCAAGGGGAAGTTCTTGCACGGATTTTACTTTAGTTCCCATGTGCTGTGAATGATTTTCTCATACTGGCCTTTATTTAGGGGGAAAGTCTAACTTCTGGCATTATGCAGCAATGATTTGTAGGTTTGTAGGTTTGAAAGTGAGGCACTAAACAATATGAAATGAATCAAATGGATATGTAGAGTTGGTATCTCAAAATGTCTTTTGATGTACCTATATTGTTTTTTGTTCATTCTTAAATGTGACCAGACTGACCCAAAAAGACAGAGGAGAACAAATGAAGAGTCGGATGAGAGGAAAAGTAATGAAACGTCTTTCAACAACGCTTTGTCTCCCTTTCTTTGGCCAAGTCTGGGATACCTATTAACACTCCCCTTAAATTATTCATTCTGATGGATAAAACACCTCCACAATTAATTGCATGTGAGCCACCCATCCCCCTTAAATCTATTGAAGAGGCTGAAATTCACAGCATGCCCTCGTTAATTCTATAATTTTGTCAAATTGGACTTCTTGAAATTTAAATATGAAGTGCAAACCAACTACTCTGCAATATAACGTTATATAATCAATTACAGGTAAATACAGTAAAACAGATGGCTACTTATTAATGGGCATGCTTTCTTCATCAAGCCCCCTTCTGTAATAATAAGCCCTGAGGAGAAAGAAAGAAAGAAAGAAAGACAGCCTTATGATATGAAACTTTCCTATCGTTTGTACATTTTGTTTCATGGACATAACTCATGTAAATTACATCAGAATCCCAACCTTGTGCCATCCACTGTGAAACCGGCATTCATAAACATTCAATGTATGCAGTATTAATTGCCCTACTTCTTTAAGAAACAGCCATTTCATCTGTTAGAGATTTGAGGATCACACTTCATATGCGTGGTCTTCAAATCACTGCCATTGGGAGGTCTCTTCTTAAACCATGTACTTTACTGTAATGTGTACAATGTGCTATGGGAAACTGATTCATTTGTATATATTGTCTGCAACATGACTTCATTTACTAACCACTCATATATTCACATTTGTTTTCACATATAGGTGTATAGCCATCATCATAGTCCTACTTTTCACTGTATACTTGCTGCACTATAGTGTACTGTTGTTCCAGCCTGGAGAGGATTGGGTAATCCATTTCTACCATACATTCAAGGATCAAGAGGCTGCACCAGATACTACAGTACTGACGCAGGCTAAATACATGTCAGACTTCTGATGGCTACCACTGAATTGATGTCAGTGTCAGCCTTAATCTTTTTGGACAACACCATTTTAAAAATGCAAACTCAGAAGTAAATAAAAATATATATATATATCATTTAAAAGTAATGCTCTAAGCAAAGATGGAAAATGAGCATTGTGTTTTTGTAAAAGTCTGTTGTGCAGAAGCTCATCCAAGAAGAAGAGAGTGCTGCCCAGCTATTTATTGCTGTGCTGCTGAATGCAACGCCAGCTCAAAAGGCTTCAAATCATTGGGGAGATTGTTAGGCTTCTGTGGAAATTACGGAAATGCAGGGGAAATGGATGAGCAACACTTCATAACAATTAATCAGAGGCCGCTGATTAATAAAGTTCATTTTTTATTCTCGATGATTCAGGGGATTATCAAAAGGACACTGTCCTTGTCATTTTGATTAACAAACCTATCCTCTGCTCTGGAAGAGGACGCGCTGAAGGGAGACGCTTTCTCTCGCCCATAAAATAAATATTGAATGAGAATATTAACTCGTTAACCTTGACAAGTATTTGTAATTTTCATAAGGGGGTAAACTAGCAGATTCAGCACAAAAAATGCTGTGGGGGTTTGAGAAAAGGCATGGGAAGAGGGGCGGGGGGACGACAACGCACAACAAATTAGAGAGAATGAAGAATGCTACTGCATGAGTCCTGTCATTTTTATGGGCTGCAATGATTAATTTGTTTGTTCAAATTCTCAATTAAGCCAGGAGGAACTGGTAGAATTAGAAAACGAGAGCAGTGCAGTGTTGTCTTGGCTTTGCAAGCGCCCTAGGGAGATATAGCCTACCTGATCCAGGCCCCAGGTCATCAGGCTCTTCTGCAGCCTGGAACAGGGTGTGGTGTGAGTCTTGGAGATTAATTTCAAACACGTTAGGCTGCAGCACAGAAAAATGTAAATCAAAATATTTCCTCAGCCCCCCTGATAAATCACTCTGCCTATTGTATTCATTTGTCCAGGTCGCCTTGTCAAGGGTAATGCCCTTAAAATGTCAATTGTCAATGTGAGCATGTATTGCATTATATATAAAGTACAGTTCACCACACACGAAACAGCAGTCAGCCGCAGCGTCATACAGAAAGAAAATAAAATATGGAGCTTGCACGTCCCTTTTCCCTGGAGGCCCTATGCACTTATTATTTGTCAGAGTGACAGATGTTTTTCAAATGACGGTGTCTCCTGTGTGCTGAACTTCTACCGAAGCCTTACCGTGAGAGACTGCGGGACGTTATACACCATCTGATGGTGGAAACCTCCACGGAATGAGGAGACAGAAGACGTCTAGTGAGGCTGTCTGGAGGGAAGTCCGAGAACAGAGGAAGAGGTCGTCAGGGCGGTCCACTGAGATGATCGCAGCACTGGTGAACCATAGTGAATAACAGTAGGCTCGTCCCTGGACTTGATTCACCAGCAGGAGGAAGTACCAGTGCTATGCAGAACCACAAAACTTGGATCCAAAGTTATAGATTTGCTGATCAGAATCAGAATTGAATTTGCCAAGTACCGGGGATTTGTGTTGGTGGTTGCTGGAAATATGACTTAGAGACATAAATATTAATATAGACAGAAAACAAATTTGCAAGTGAATCTGTGGCTGTTCAGTTCCACAAACTGTGCAGAAAGAAAGAGGTCCATTTTGCCAGCTACATTTTGTAGAGCTGTTTCCCTCTCTCTCTCTCTCTCTCTCTCTCTCTCTCTCTCTCTCTCGCTCTCTCTCTCTCTCTCTCGCTCCCTCTCTCTGCATTCTTCCTCACCTTCAGTTCAAGTCTTGGAGGGTCAACAGGATTCAGCTGATTACCCTCCATGCAGTGTGGATGGTGGACAGCTTGCCCTTGTCGCAGGCAGATGCTGCTCCGAACCAGACAGGCTGAATTTGAACTCATAACTGAAGACAAACATATAAGGCACTTTATTGAGACTGCTAAGACATTTTACTAGAGACATTTCTGAGATCTTTACTGATTAATCAATGTGACTATACAGTAGAAGCGCTAACATTTATTGCTCACTACAAGTTTGGTTTGACAGTATATTATCCTCAGGAATGGAAAGCACCTTTTACTCAAGCACTGATGTTTTAAGGTGCAAGTACTTTACTTGAGGATATTACAACGCAAATATACTCCTTATTCCTGTTCTACATACGTTGCAAATTCTCCAAGCAAAAGTGCAACTTTGTTATTGTGTTGACGACCATTATGTGATTTTTGTAATGAAATCTCGCAGTGTGTTTTCCGGACCAGTGGGTGCTTTTAATAGCGTTGGCCACCTTTCTTTTTTCCAAGTGAAGGTGTCCTCTATACAGTATGTCTATCCGGAGCAGCAGCATTGACTAGAGCCAGCACTTGTGAAGTGAAAATGCTTATTAGTCAAACAGTCCCCATTGGAATAATGCCACGGTCAGCCAGTGGTGAGGGATAACTCTATGTGGATGACACTCTGGAGTCTATTCTGTAGGGGATCTGCTTTAGTGCAGCACTCACAAACATGATGTATGGACACACATGCAGACCGGCATCATGGGACCACACAGTGGAAGAGCTCGGGATGAGTTACTGTAGCAAGAGCGAGGCTCGCATCGAACACGCACCTCAAAACAATGACAGTATGTTCTATTTTCTGTTTTTAACGATCCATTTGCCCCCGCAACCTTGATTAAAACCTGTAGGCAAAAATAACGCAGTTAAAGCTGAATATGTAATGATAGCCACACCATATGTGACTACACGTAAAAGCCTACTACCTCTATTGAATCCTTTAGTTTGGCAGTCTTGGTAAAAAAAAACCATCCAAAGTAATTTAGGCTCAGTCATTACATGTCCAACTAACTACAGTATGCCTTTCAATAGCAGGGCTATTAATGTTTAATACAGAGAGGTATGTAAAAGCAGCATATATTTATGGGGAACATTTGCTGCATATGGGAAACGGGAGATTCAATTTCCCGCCTCTCTTGATAATTGATCGCTTTTCTGAGTGTACTCCTGGAGGGAAAGATGACGAGTCAGGTCTATCGCATTTGGAAAGGTAGTAAACCAGCCAATCTATCTATCTATCTATCTATCTATCTATCTATCTATCTATCTATCTATCTATCTATCTATCTATCTATCTATCTATCTATCTATCTATCTATCTCTGTCTGTCTGTCTGTCTGTCTGTCTGTCTGTCTGCCTCTATGTATGTGTCTATTGGTCAATTCGGCTGCCTTTCTGCATCCTGACATCAATATATGGTATAGTATAAAACAATAAGCAGGGGCCGAGTTGTATCCTTTACTGATTTAATTCCCTATCTCCACTACGCCTCGTCACCAGTAACTAAACCTTCTCAAAATAATTCCAATCCCGTAAAATCTACCTCTGAAGGAATCTGATACCGGTACTTTTAAAAAGTGACAGCGACTGACCTTGAGATGTATTTTTGTCACACCAGAAACTGTCTCCCTCAGCAACGAGAGATGTGCCTGTCCAGATGGTTTTGTGTGGCGTCGTCTTGCTAATTGTCAGTGATGCCATCAAAGGGATGTAGCGGACCTGACAACTTAGCTGATGAGCGATGAGATGAGTATGAGAAGGGAAATTAGAGCCAAAAACATGTGACAGTTATTTTGTGCGCCCTACCTATGCTTTTAAACGCTTCAAATCGGTTTGCTTCCTTTGTTTCCTGCATTTGTTGCAGAATAGAATAGAGTAGAATAGAAAGCTATTACTGTTAACGTTAGGTTCAAAATAGTCATTACTGTGTAATTATAATGTCTAATTACATTATGCAGGCTATAAATAACTCTGAGCCTATAATATTGCAGTAGGAATAAGTCTTTAATAGCATGTTGTATTGAATTGGCACTCTGAAATCTCTGTCAACTGTAATAATACCGTTGCATGTTTAAAGCTATCACCTGTCTAAGTTCACTTTAATGTCGAATAGGTTGCAGCACAAAACCACTGCTGGATGTCCCTGGTGATTGTACAACATGCAAGACAAAACATATGACACAGGGGATGATCCTGACCCGAGACTGGCATGTGCTAAAGTACATTATAGTCATTGCCAGGATAAAGGTCACATTGACTCCTGTTATAAATTAGACAGGACAGCTCCGGCATACACAGAGTGTCAAGTGTGAGGAAGTCTGAAAGAAAATCCCTTGGATGTTTTAGGACACACACGCAGACAGATAAAAGTGTCTATGTCTCGCTCGCTTTCTTTGTGATTCGCACACTTAATCATCAAATTAAAGGAGAAGTCTGTGCTAAGTTCATCATATAATGGAGATGGAGATGGAGATGCCTCTGCGAGAAACATGCAGTTGCTACTCTTGGTTTTCCTGTATGCAGCTACAGTTCAGGGTTTATTATTATATACTGTTTATACTGTTAATGTGAAAATTCAGAGAGTATCATTTATTCTGTTCAAAACATATTTGCATGTTCATTCCAGGCATAATAGTCTCTTGACTAAGAATACCCTGCTTGGAGCGATGGTAAGTGCGAGAGCAGACTTTTGCTCTGAGATACAAAGGGAAACGACTTGAAAGGAAATAAGCAAATGAATGCAATGCCTCATTAGGCGGATTTTATTTGACCGTAGCCAATTAGAGAGCATCTGTAATTTAAAACAGTCAACCTAAAAAACAATACTCAACGAAGAACACATTTCTCTCATGGGACAGAATCCTTTGCCTTGTTTTCATCCAAATGATGTTTTACCAGTGACATTTTCTATTTGAATGAATATAAATAACACACTGAGGATGCTCCAGTTCAGCAATATGTAGATAGCCTACAGTATAAGTTTGTAACTTGAGATGAAAGACAAGGGTCTAAGGAATGTGATGGTGTATGAGGTCAAGGTTATGTGTTGATGTCTGGCCTGGCTCTCGGCTGGCTGTGCTGACTTGTTTTGCCATTGCTCTTTGTGATCAATACCTCTCCCTCTGTCTTAATCACCGGGCGGCTGAGGTGTTTGTGGGCTGTTACCTTAACGACACAATGGTGCAGTTTGAAAACAGAGCTGCAGTCGGAGAAAGACTGACAGCTAGTTTAGCAATGAATCACACCTCAGTGAAGATTAACGTGGCACAGCTCACAGAGACAGTACTGAAATATTGATAGGGAGAAGTAGAATCGGAGGCATGTGTGAGTGATCAAAGGATATGACCAAACCAAGATCCCGACCGCTTACTTTGCAAGGGGAGCCACGTGAAAAATAGTAACACCTGTATTGCTTATACTGGTTGTTAAGCATTGGAATACAATTTTGTGCAATATGCATAACCAAATGCTGGAATAATGAGCCATCTGTATGTGTGGTCCCTTCCTTGGAGATGCCAAGAATGGCACCATCTGTGATGCAGCTACCAGCTGTTTTCCTTCTTATTACATGTTTATTAAAAGCTGAAGTTGTCCTCTTCAAGAGGGGGAAAGGAGAGCATGGGTGGCAATGTTGGTTATCTGATTGCCTCCATCTCCATTAGAGCCAGACTTGAGCTGCCTTTCCTGGTCCTATAAAAATAAGCTAACTGTTTCAATAGAACACAGGGAGCGCTAATTAAATACTCTTCCTTTTTCAACAGTTACTCTGAGGAAATTAAGAGAACAAACACAATATTGACTGGCAGCAAAGAAACAAACATGAAACATGAGTGTGAATGAATATAATCCACGAGGACTGAAAATAAATAAATGATGTCACTTACCCCACCTTCACTTAGCCCTTTGGGGTTGTATTTAAAAACCTCTCAGCAGGGTTTACGCATCTTTTCTATTTGCATTGTTTTCAATTTTCAAAACCTATTAGCAAGATATCGATCGACCACAATTGAGCATTTATGCACAGCAGGCAACCTACATCCCTCAAGTCAGAATCAGATCACATCTCCCATAATTGAGGGTGGCAGAACTGCAGACCACCCTCTGCAACTGTCAACAAATTTCAGGAGCTCAAACTAAGACGCGTCAGGGATGCATCCTGCACCGACTGATGGACACCGAGAAGGAGAACTGGAAATGTCCATCAGCATCCTTTGCCATGTGCTGAACAAGACAGGTCAGGTCTGAATAGACACTGACAAACCCAGGGTGGACACACTGTCGACACGGACTAAAGCAATGCCAAGGGACAAGTGACAGGCTGCTCTGATGCCTTACCTAACTGCAGTACACGCACGCGGGGACCCACGAATGTGCACATCGGGTCGGACACCCACACGCAGACACGTCCGTATGGACAGCGAGGCCCCCCAAAAAAAACTTAAGAGACAATATTTAGCCTAATTTGATTTAGAATAATCCCAAAGTCTGCGCAGTACGTCAAACCGCTTTTTGAATACCCGTATGTTAGTATTTGTGAGGAGAATTGCAAGCAGAGTATGTCGTCTAAAACACAGTGGGTTGATATCTCTGACAGTGCATCCATTTCAGAGGTTAGTGTGCTCACTCTGCTCAGTGCTCAATAAAACAAACACAATGCCCTCTATTTCTGTATAAACAATTACCTGCCATAGATTGTAACCTTATTGGATCGAGCGAAATGTTTGAAATAAATCATTAAAGGCGCTGACAGGGCATTTATCTTCACTCTTGCTTTAATGCGCTGTGCACAACACAGTGGATGAAGTCAGTCAAGGGTGTGTTTTTTGAGCAAGCCGGGTCCCAGTGTGCCTCAGTGTGTGTGCTTGTAAGAGCACCGTTGCGTGTGTCAATCCTCCTGTGGAGCCATGTTCTCAAAGCTCTTCATTTTGAAATCAAGCATGAATAATTAAGCCATTTCACGAGGCCGCTTTAACGATATATTACATGAGCGGAAATAGGTCAAGCGGCGATGATCGAAAGATTGTTTGCATGGATATTATTGGGTTACAAAAGGCTCCTTTTTAGATGGAGAGCAATACGCCCCTCCCTTCATGCCCCGTATACTTACTCTTTAGAGTGACGGACAGCCCCAGCTTGAAATTCATTTTCCTAAAGATATGAAAGCCATTTCTGATAAGTTAACAGTCAGGGTTATATCTGGGTCACAGTGCCATTCCACCTGAGATAATACATCAAGCATTTTTGCTTGCTACTCAGTATTCACACAATCAATCTGTTTAACGCTTGTAATTTATGACATTTATGATATATTAATTTAGGAGACCTGTACTAAAAGACAACACCAACGATTTTGTCATGTCACCAAGTTCATGGTTGTAAAGCCCTGGATCTGAATCAAGGAACGTGGAATCATTTCACTGTCAGTTCTCAAACTGAGCTACACAGCTACTAGTGTTGGATCAGATCTTTTTACACATGATGAAGATTTTAAAAATGTTGTATGATTACTATGATAGCATGAATAGTCTAATTTTACTAATGTTGAAGCTATGAAATGTCTATGTACATTTAACAAGGGAAGTACAGGTATACCAGTGTATTTTTAGTAAAGATGAGACCTGAGAGATATGAAAAGCTTATTTTTCATCTGTGAGTTCTATCTTTCAAGAATCTATTTTTACATATCCATAACTATGACACTAATAAAATACAAAAAAGCAAAAAGCAGAACCATAACACCAACTATTTTGGAGCCTTTATTTTTGGTATGTACATTTTCTGATACTCTAAAAGCCTATGGCAGTACTGAATCAGCAAAAACTGGTTACCAAAATAATGGAATAATGGAAGAAGTCCGAGGTATTAACACCTATCAAGCCAAGAATGACTTGTCAACTACCAATATTAGGTACAAACAGTACAACAATATCACAGTGGCGTATATGTCTCTATAGTACACTATAACATTGTGAAAAGGAGTAAGTACTGACTGATAGAAAAAAAAGCTCCAATGATCTCTGTCATCTGTTACATTCAGCCCTGAGGGCAAACAAGCCGAGTCCCAGAAAGCTCCTTTAACTGTACTTTCAACAAAAACATACACATCAGCTTGTTCAGCTTCACCTACTTTCAACTAAAATGCGTTTTACTTACCGTACATAGTATAGGACCACATGCTATTGTTTGTATAAATGACATTCTAATCATGATTATCCTTTGCTGCTGCATGCTCTTTAATGAATTGTTACACAGCAAACAAATCTTATGACATGCAGATAAAATGATCAGTTTGATAATATAGAAAGTCTAATTTGGAGTCTTGTTTCATGAACTATCCTTATAATGAACAAGGTTGGATAGGTTATTTTCAAAATGTAATCCATTACACGAGTACCTGTTAACATTTTTTATCAGTAACGTAATCCATAAGACTACTTAACATCAGAAATCCTGATTCCAAAAATCTGATTACAGTTACTTTAGGAATGCCTCTTTCAAAATCAATAGAATATGAAGTAAAATCTATTCACAGACAGTAACATGTAACCTTTTTAGCGCCATCATCGACAATCTACAACCATTATATAATATATAGCCTGAAACAAGGCTAGTTGTGATATCAAATTTAATATCAGGCCTACCTCAGTCTCGAATATTTTATTTTGAATCACTCGTCACTCATGTAAATGGAAACTTCTACTTATTTTGACTTCCTCTGAATTTGTAATAGCTCTTTGGTTTTAGCTTTTGTGAGTTTTCACTCACATTACATGTATCACATTTCGAAATGAAGCATCTGCTCTTGACCGTATGCATATGTTGCTGTTCTGCTTTGAAAATCATGAAACTAGACTTCAATCACAGGCTGTCCATTTTACATGAAATTTCAGCTTTGAATGAAAAACAGGTTTGGGTTTCCTGTCCTCCTTTCATCATGGCTAGTGCATTATAATTAGACTCCCTGTAGAAAGACAGTGTAACTAAATAGTTGAACCACAAAAAGTAAATGAGGTCAACGTAATGATATTGGAAACAGTCTTAGGTTGAGTCCAGAGAATCTCTCACTGGCACTTTTGTTTATTGACTAGTGTGGATCCACAAAAAGGTTGTGAGCTTTTGTATGTTGCAGATTCTGATAACATGAGACGTTTTCTGAGATGGCATGGCAAAATCCCTTCACAATTGTTTGGTTATTCCTAAAGCTAGACTTAAGACTAAAGGAGCCTTCTCTGTCAGGGCACCTGCTCTTTGGAAAGCCCTCCCTGAGGAGCTCAGGCATTATCAGTGTCGTCTTACTTAGACCTATTTCTACAGATGTGCTTTATGTAATGATGTTTCTCTTTCTTCTACTGTTCCTTGTTTTTGTCGCCGTTCTCTTCTTTTCTTGTGCAACCTTGTTTCTTTTTCTTGTCTTGATTGTGAAGCACTTGTTCATTTTGTTTTAGAAAAGTACCATACGAATGAAGTTGTGATTATTATATTCACTTTGTTTCCTTGCCCTGCAGTCTAAGCTTTGCTTTACTTTTAGCCAAGGACAGTTTCACACTTTTAGCCAAGGACCCCAGACAGCTCAGTCTCGTTTGGCCACATCGTCCTTTTAAACATCCATAACATCATTACTTAGGTTTTTGTTTCATCTTGAATGGCTAGTGATCACTTTACATCTACCCCCATCTATTGCCTTGTCAGAAACTTTGAATTGAAATTAAAAGATTAACATTTGTGTCTGACTAAAGGATATATCAGTGTGGCAAAGCTACTTCTGTAGAGAACATTTCTGTTACTTGACATTGTTTCCAGAATTACAACTCTGACGGGTAAAAGTGCCTTTACATCCTGGTATAGAATCACTTTTAGCAAAACACTGCACTACCATGATCAGTCAGGCTATACTTCAATTACACATTTTGAGTACTCTTTCAAACATAAATGGAAAACTCTTGAAGGAATTTCAGGTGCACTTGGATTTCTGGAACTGTTTTAGCGTGAACTGTGAAGTCAGCACCGTCCAATTAAATTCTTAGATGTGTGAAATGTTAGACAATATGAGAAGACAGACCCAAATGAGGGAAAACGTAATGGCGGTGTTGTACTTTCATGTCACCATCTCACCTCGTTGCACTAGCTGAAACCCAAGCTAAGAGTCTGTAATACAGAAGTCTGGAGGAACTCCTTCACTCTCTTCTGTTTCTGAATACACACTGTGTCTATAAAGAAACTTTACCACAGAGCTTTTTTCAAAAGTCATATAGCTTCACTATTTGTACGTAGAGAGAAAGCGGAAGAAAAAGCATTTCCAAAATGGAGCAACCAGTATCTTATTAGTTATTATGCTAGTCAGTAAAGATCCAATCCTGAATTTATCTGACCATATAACTTAGGTATACTCACACTACTGGAGTTTGACTTCATAAACGGGAAATAAACCTGTTGCAACATTTACAACTCATTATTACTCAAATTACAGGTCTGTTTGTTACATAAAACTCATGTTTAGCTGTCACTAACTGCCACTCCTTGGACCAGTAGTTCACTCAATAAAAAAATGTCTCCAGTCCAATAAATCAAAACATAAACAAAGCCAATGTTTGGGCAACAGTGGCTCAACAGAGGGTGTCATACTAAGACCCTGTCCACACGTATATGGATATTTCGGAAAACGGCGTATTTTTTTTGCGTTTTGGCCTCCCGTCACACGAAAACTGCGTTTTAGGTCACTGGAAACAGAGCTTTTGGAAAACGCCTTCCAGGGTGGAGATTTTCAAAACTCTGTTTTCTGTGTATTCCTGTGGACCGGTGAAACAGAGCTTTTTGAAAACGCTGACATCATGACCTCAACTTGCACATGGCAACTGTTGTTTTATATGTATTGAGCATGTGTCAGGAAGTTTGTTTACGTGTGGTCAGTACTGTTAGGTTTAATTACGTGTTTACAAGTCAACCTAGCTTTACTTCATCATTACACTGTCGTGCGGAGGCGTATAAATATACTGCGCCCAATAGTTCTTAATCCACCTCTCCGTCCGAGTTTCAAAGTTTACCGCAAACAGTGATTTTGGACCAGGAATTGTTAGTATGCATGCTCCTAATGTTCTTCTGTGGTGTTTGACATAAAGTTTTATGACACTGGCATGCTTATGTGAGCGTTTTACATCGTTTTTGTGTTCTCGTGTGGACGGAGAGATTTTCTAAAACACGGTTGGTGTGGACAGGAATTATTTTGGAAAACGGAGGGGGAAAAATGCGTTTTCAGAAATATCCATATATATGTGGACAGGGTCTTATA
>OMLI01060401.1:5653-18617 GCA_900302605.1 Rondeletia loricata
CGGGGTCCCTTGGCATCAGTAGACAGCTTCATGTCCTGAGGCGCTGCTCCATAACCAGCGTTCAGGGACCAGCGTTAATCTGTAGCCCCCCCAGCCAGCTCCCAGTCCTCCCAGTGCTCCCAGCCACTTCATGAATGATTCAGCTGTTTAAAGATCATAAAGCGTTCCCATCAGATGCCTCCAGACATTAGAGGCTAGACAGAGCACAGCCAGGCCCTGCTGGAGCGCTGCCAATGAAAAACCAGGCTGCACAAAGACACACACTCACACATCTTGACCAGGTGTTAAACCCATATATGGGACCGATGGATTACAAATGGGATCTGGTCCAGTCTGATATGATGGCCTTGATGCAGTTTGATTGATTACATGTTTATTTTAGAATTGATCAATACTACACTGGTTGTCTAAGGGCAGCCCTTAACCTGAATTGATTCTAATTTGACATTTTGATCAGATTCCACATTCATATTATTATTATTATAATAAAATACTGCTTATCATGAGCTTCAAAGCTTCAATCCAAAAATATATCAATATCAACCTTCAAAGACCAATATCAGTGGAACTCTCATCCTGACCATCACACAAGCAGCCATTTGATCCAGAGGAAGCCTGGTAGTAACATGCGGTTTGTGTTGTCTGTTTTTCTGCCCTTTGGCTTCTGGAAACTGAACCAATTATTTAAAAATGGAGCTGGCAGCAGAATCAAGGCCACATGCAGCCTCCGCCACACCCACCCAGTTATACTTCACAGGTACATATGGGCAACTTCAGATATAAGTCTTATTAAAACAAGACATAGAGTCTAAAAATGGCGTGGCTTCCCTGTCCAATCTCCAGCCACGGCAAGTCACTAGGCGTGCAGCCCGCACACAAAGTCCCACCCAACGCTAGCAGCCAAAGCTAGTCAACTCAAGCAGCCAAAGCTAGTCAACAGAAAAACACCGACCGAGCGTTAGCGCTAGCCATCCAGCTAGCAGCCAAAGCTAGTGAACTCAAAAACACACGTCTGGAGTGTGCTATCATATGCATGTAAGCTCTGCCTGTGTGCCCAAGTGCGCCTAGCAGCAGACGGGTGTTTTTTTTTGCCCTCAATGTTGCATGACGTCATGCACGTAGCAGCGTCAGCTGTGATTGGTCCACTTCTGGATACAGACAGACAGACAGACAGACAAACCCTGTCCTAGACGGCTCGACCTCATGGCCACGCCATAGAAGAACACCATGCTCACCCTGATCAAACTTTAGCTTGATGTGTAAAACCAAAAGTGAGTGCGAGGTAAATATTGGACTTTTGGATACATTTGATTTGGCTACAAAACACTTGGATTATGCTGCACGACCTGTTTGGAGAAATTTGATGTAAAAAGATGACCCCGTTTGATGGAAGTCTGAGATGGAACTACGGGGGCTAACTCGCTGTGTGTTTGGTGGTCCTACCAACTTCAATTGGAGTTTACATTGACATAGGGGTGAGTACATTTTTGCATTGTTGCAGACATAGTTACAGGTTTTTCTGCTGATATAAGGTAAAGTAAAGGAAATCCTACATACTGCTCTTGCTCTAAAAAACCATTTATTATTTCAAGAAAAGTTTTGGTTCATTCAGACTTTGGTCAGAGTGTGGAGATCCTGGTTTTGTTGGAAGTCTTGATATGACCCTTGTTAGCTCCTATCAGGCCTCTCCACACCAATTTAGATGACTGAAAAACTCACATCATTCTCAGAACATGCTGTACTTGTAAAGTTTGCTGGGATGGCAATTTTGATGCCTAATTAGTTTTAAAAATGTAAAAAATCGAAATGTGTAGTGTCTTTCAGACCTTCAGTAATCTATGAGGTGGGTCTTGGTAGAAGGGTGGAGAGTACAAGGATCTATCCTGTTAAAGCCCTTCTCATGTTCTGATCTAGCTGGAGGGCAGGCTGGCCATTTAAAAGGCGCTTGAATAGCGGCCTGGCCTCCATAGCCACTTGCTTTTCTTTTTATCTGGCCACTAAATTAAATGCCGGCTATCAGCGTGGTTCCAAATTTGGCACTAACAATTAAAATTCAGGCCATGTTTTCACTGCACACTTCCTCAAAAGCCAAGTATTTCTCTTTCAAAGAGGGGAACAATTATCTTAATAGTCTTTTATTTCCGGTTATTCTAGGTATTTTATTATTATTTATTTATGACTTATTCACTTATTTTTTTCCTCCAAGATGGCCATGAGAGAGAAACTCTTTAGTAAGATACTTGTAATCGGCTTTCTTCACCCCACTGCCATTTTTTCTTTCATTTGGGATCATTTCCCTTTTTTTGCCCCAGAAAGGGCATTAGTTTGTGTTTGTAAAGTGTTTAGGGGCCTTGAGACCCTGGCTCGCCCCAGGAGAGTGGTTCAGATTCAGAGAGAGAGAGAGGAAGAGAGAGGTAGAGAGACATAGGTAGAGAGGTAGAGAGTTAGAGAGGGGGGAGGAGGGAGAGTCTCCAGGACCCCAGGAGATGTCAAAGCCCTATGTGGTTGAGGAGGTGAGGGGTTTCCAGCAGCCTGACACTTCTATTCAGGGCAGCATGGAGGTGGCCTGTCACTGCAGCGAGTGCTATTGTGCTGCTTGAAAGCAGGAATTATTCAAATCTTCATATTTAGCATAAACTCATTGACATCAATTAAAGGCGCTTGGCTCATGGGGTGAAATATTTGGGCTAGCACAATACGAGGTAGCACCGGGGTTCCTCGAAATGACAGAAAAGAGTTGGAGCTCGAGCTCTGGGCCATGAGATGTTTTTTCTCAATACTCAGGCAGGCCCATAGAGATACTCACTGGTATGCTGTGAGAACCTTACAACTTTTTTTTACAGGTCCCTGAGTGAGTTTCATGATCCCCAGAGCCCATAAAACCCAATAAAAATACACTGTATACTTGCAAAAATACATGGTCAATCTGAAAATAATGATTTTCTTTGATCTTGAAAAGCTACCAAGCTGGCTTTTTGGAAATACAAGGTTATCATCCGACAGCAGCACAGCAGTGGTGTTCCCCACTACCTTGGCTTGCTTCTTTCAGACTGTACTGTAGGCTCAGTGACTCCAGATGGCATTCAGACTGCAACCAGTGTTTCCCCCATATTCACTCAGCAGTGGTGGGCTACCACAGCAGCAACATTACCACCACTGCTGAAGAAAATGAAAATAAGAATAATAAAAATAAGAAAGAAAAAAACCATTAGATTTAAGCCAAAAGACTCCACAGAAAATTCCACACAAAGCTAAAGAATGAGCATTTATATTTTAATAACTTATTCAAATAAATGTTGGTCACGACTGCAACTTGCTCTAGAACCATACTTGTGACTTAAACAGTTTGATTGACAAGTGATCTCTGGGAAGTGCAGTGCAAAAACACCACAGCAATGAGTGCCTAGCAACAAAGATGGAGACAAAATAAAAATAAAACAAGAACAATTAATTACCACTTTAAATGGGAAAACTACTTATGCGTAATTTAACATGTTGAGTAAATTTTTTATACCATTAGTTTTGATTTAAATCAACAAGAAATTTATTATTTAATGCACAACATATGTTTTGTTCATTGTGTTTAAGTAAAATAGAATTTAAAGTGGCACTAGACAACTTCGCACATTGGTGGCTCCAAATGGCAGCGAACTTAAATACCCAGAAATCCTGTAAGGTGACGTCAGTAAACTGCCACAGCCCGGCCGGTCTGTGATGCTTCATACCAAAGAGACCAAAGGGACGAGAGAGGAAAAGATCTAATGTTGGTGAGTCCAGCTTTCTCTGTATGGAGCGCTGCTCACTGCTGTTTAGGAGACAGTTTGGATTTCGCTCTTAAGTTTCCATTTGTCACTTACTTTGTGGAGAAGATTTCCCACCAGTGACCATACCGACAACAATATTTAATTTGGGCAAATAGGGTGAATGTACAGGGTCTCAATTAGTGGGGATGGGACGCTCTTCTCTGTTGCAGCACCAATTTTTGATTTAGGCTGATAAGACGACTGGATTTTTACAAACATCTTGCCTAGTGAAATTTAGAAGCACCATCTTCTGTCCTTCCATACAATTAATTCAATAAAGATTTTATTTTCTATGTCTATGTGAAAATTCTCCACTGGAAGGATAAAGAGGAAGGAAGAGAGAAATAACACACACACACACACACACACACACACACACACTGGAGGTGAGTGGATAAGCTTCTCAGCTCAAACACTGAGTGGTATCTTTAACAGATGAAGAAGAGATGAGAAGACATAGGCGTCCAGATGTGTCAGGATTATCTCAATGCCACACAATACCATCTCCCACATTCAGTTTCATTACTGAGCCTCTCACCAGCCGCCATGTCTCAACCAAGGACTTTAAATTGGTAACCCTCCTCTTTTTTAATTTTGTCTCCATCTTTGGTGCTAAGTGCTCATTGCTGTGGTGTTTCTGCACTGCACTTCCCAGAAATCGCCTGTCAGTCAAACAGTGTGTCCAGTACTGTGACGTCTTTGTCCTTGGATTGTCTGTTGATGAAGTTTGAGTTTCTGTAGGTGGCGCTCTTTTCTGTTCAGCCATGGTGGCTATCGCTGCTCATGCTAACTACACAGTTATTCTTCTATTTATTCAAAATAAACCATAAATATAAAACACATCACTTCCTGTGCGTCAGAGGATTTATCCCAGGAAAGAGCTACCAGACACCGGATGTTTAGAACAGCAAATGTAAAAGCTTTCATGAACTGGATGTAGGTTGAATCACTGTGTTATATAGGCAGTAGCAAATTGAAAATGACATTTATTTATATGGAAATGTCACTAATTATAACTTTAACTCTTATTTTTGATACTGTCATTTACTACGCAACATGATAGGATAATGTATATAGCTTTAGCATCAAATGCATATGTACCTCATTTGGGATTTACCTCACAATATCAGATTATGTTTTCGTTACTGTTGGTGGATACACTCTATCTTGATTGGGATTTTCAAAACAGACTGCTGGGTTATCATTGTACAAAGGCACATGGCTCAATGAAGTCTGCAGCAGTGTTGCTGGTGTCAGACTTGATCTATCACTGTCTTAGATGTAATTTTAAGATGTGAGGCATTAATTGCAAAGCATGTCGATGTTGAATGGAGAATATCTGATGCAATCAGAGGTAATTATGAGACCAGCTAATGCTATTCTACAACAAGCAGATGTGGTTTTGTCAGAGGCAGTAATCCTGAAAATCCCAACTCCCCCATCACTGATGAAAAAATAAATTGAATTCAATGTCATGAAGAAGACATATTTAAATATATAAAGCAGCAATAACAAACAAATGTATTCATACCCTGACAGGACTGAAAGACAAATATCATACTGCGTTATCTGAGGAAATGGCATGCTAAATCCAGAGACAGATGACAGTGACCTTGGTTTGTGCCAATGTCTTTGACATTATTAAAAGAAGGAGCTATGCTAAATACCACCATGACATATATAAGGTATCGGTCATACTTTTGAAAGTTCCAGTAGCTAGTGCTCACAAAAGCTGACCTTTTCAGCCTTGGGTGAGCTCATTCAACTTTGAAGTTCATGTGAAACATTGAAATGGAACAATATTGAACATATTTCAGCAGGTAACAGCCATGAAAGATAAGGGGGAAAAGATAAGGGGGAAAAGGAGAATGAATCTCAAGTTGTTGCACACACCAGATATCATTAACACCACTAAAATGGCTACTTTTTACTCTTTTTTTTACTCACCAAAGTTGATGTTGCATTTAAAATGTATTTCTCAGTGTGTCTTGCTCATGAGAAATTTGGCTGGGGAAGGATCCCCATCTGAGCTCACTAAGTGTCTATTTCCAAATAAAAGCCAGTGCATCAATTCAACTAGCAGGTTTAGTCATGCTGAGTTAGCAGACAGGAGGCCTCCTGCTTCTCATTTTCCTCTTCACTTCATTCAGAGAAATGTTTACTCTTCCTCGTCTCGTATACTCTTAATATAATTGAATCTCATTCTCTTTGTCTGGAAGCTATACCAGCAGTTCTCAAAGTGGGGTTCAGGGACCCCCAGGGGTCCTTAAGGGGACTCCAGGAATCCTTGATGGGGTTCCAGGGAGGGATAGTTTAATTTCACTATAATTTAATTCACTACAAATTATCCTAATTATAGAAAGTATAAGAATGATTATTGTAATCTTAGCTTTCACCCCGAATATTTCCTGACATGTAGGTAGTTAGTGTAGGTAGTTCTACAATTAAATACTAAATCAACAACAACTAAAATCTTCCTATATGGATGGAACTAAATCTGATCAAATGGAGGTCTGTGGCCTAATGTGTGTCTATGTGGGGGTCCGAAACATAAAAACATGAGCAGCCCTGCTATATAATACACAGTGTGCAGTAGGGATACCACACAGTGTGCAGTATCTACCACACATTGAAACATGATGTGTTCTGCAATTTGTTCATTTTTTTCTGGTGTTTTACTGATGCTAAGTGTTCAAATTGTTTGAAGCTATAGTGCGAAAAATGCCTAATGAATAATTTGAGAAGGGAAACCAGAGTGCGTCCTTACTTTATGCCTCTCCAAACCATTAGGCTGTGATCACATAGGAAAATTTTTGGAACACGTCTGTGCCTTTTTCCCCCCAGTTATTTTCAATAGTAAGGTTGCGGCAGGCATGCGTCTCCTCCAAACTATGTGGCTGGCGTTTTGGACACGGTGCATTTTGGGGTGCTGTTGAACATATCTCAACTTTAGCCCTAGCCAATGTAAGATAGAGAAATAAATTAGCAGCGCCTGGAGGGACGTAAGCAGCCTCTTACAGTTTCCTGGTGAGTAATGTTAACTGTAGCTACATCCTCCGTTTCAGAATGTGCTTCTCGCCGAGCAATCACTCGGCCCCCTACCACAAGCTTTAAGTAGCTTCTTTGGGTGGCCATTTCACACGCCACAGCTTGTCAATAATAGTAATGATATTGTTATTTCTGCATCTGCCTATATTTGCATGAACAAAGAAAATGTGTACAATAATATTATTATTTCTGTACCTGAATATATGTGTGTGTGTGAATAAAATAAATAAAATTTAAAAAAGAAACTAACATTTTTATTTTCAACAACGTTATCCCCTTTATTACTTCAGGTTAGCTTGCCAACACTATTTAGATAGCTTGCAGATTGTTGTCAAACTTTGTGTTGCACAGCAATGAAAAGTGATGCTCTTTGTACCCTTTCTCTCTGTTAGCGACGCTCACAGCCTTAGTGCTGATTGGAGAGAACGGTAAAAGAATAGTTAATAAGAAAGAAGTCACGACACTCTACTTTTGTATGCAAATATTTTTTTAAAGCCTTTGTTTTTGCCTACTGAATAATATCAGTATGCAGCCATTCTATGCATTCTGCCCATCTCCATCAGTTTGCTCTCTCTGGCCTTGTGGCCGGGAAGCAGATGACACCATGTATCAGTGTGTTATTCCCATTGGCACATTAATAAAAAATTAAGTATGACGTATGAAGTATGAAAATGAAGAAGTGTTGTACAAAGTGTCAGCCTCCTCAACACCATATCTGGTGTGAAATGGGTTATTTTGACTGGCTTTGTGTATGTGTTGTAGCGTGATGGGGAATGGTAGAGGCTGAGGGTAAACTAGAATGAGTCAGGCCAGCAGCGAGGCAGAGGATGGCTGGGGGAAGTCTTTAAATTGATTCAAATTAGGCGTTTGATTGTCAATGACAGGAACTGGGCAAGGACAAGTCAGACCCAGATCACAGCGATTAGTGTGCAGCCAAACAAGCTGTCACCTCTCACAACATGCTAGCTGAGGGAAGCAGCAGACAGATGGCTCTTTCTGCTGGGGGCCACATTCACACTACATTGAGATTAGAATCAGGAAATAGTATGCACATTTACCTTTTTACAATCTGATTTATGGACTTCTGCCATGATCAATTTCTTTTTAAGCTAAATGTTTTTCTTTTATTAATAATTCAATTTTTACGAATAATTTATCCAGGTTATCTGTGGGTCATTATAAAGTCTGAAAAACTCTTACATTTAATTATCTAAATGTAAGGCCTTAAAAAGTAATAAGTAATTAAATGTCTTAATTTTTTCTGGATGTTATGAAGGTTTATTTTCAATTAAGTTAAATTTTGATGCCATTATAAAATTAGATAGTGTACTGACAGATTCTTTACATTCAGTGATATTTAGTCAAGGCAGAGTTGGAAAGTAAGGCAAATGAAATAGGACAAATGTTATTGGTACTTTCACCAAAAGATGTGAATGGTAGTGTTGGCTGTCTTTTCTTATGTAGTATTACAATACTTACACTTCCAGTTGGTCACATTATACATGTGCACTCTTAGATTAATACAGAACAGGGTTAATACAATATGACAAACATGTTGGACATCATGATCCTAAACATTCAATTGTGTCAGTTGTCTTATTCTACACATTTATAGTTTCACAACTTTCATTAGCTCTGTTCACTCAGCCTGGCTTTGCCAGATTTTTGTTTCTTTATTTTTGTTTTTAAATTGGTCTTAAATTCAGTTCCATTGGCTCCGTGCAGTGCAGCCTGGCTACACAGCCACCACACAACAAGGCTCCCAATAGTTCTAGAGACCTGAATACTGTAATACAGAAAAAAAAATGTTTAACCTCACCTTTTCTTTTGCACTTTCTTACTCTGGTGCACAACTATTTTTCACATCAGTATGCCTCAGATTGGACATTTTCCTTATTTTGGAACAGGGTGCAGGTTGCTCTCATTTTCCCCAATAGTCCCTAAATGTTCCCAGTGTTGCAAGGCCCCATGCTAAGCAAGGGTTAATACTTTCTACAGGGCTCCCATCAGAGAGAGGGAGCATTCAGCAGCCGGCTTATTTTCTCTGGCTAATATGTAGGGAGATGGCACAGGGGGTAGATTCAGGAAACATGGAAGAGTCCCCACCCCTCCCCTCATTCCTCCCTCTTCTACTTCTACTCCACCAAATTAAACGGTAGCCTTTAATGATTTGAGGCCAAGTGGGTTTTCCAGAACAGGCCGGGGTTGAGGCTGATGATGAGAGGGAAGAGGAGCTGTTTGCTGAAGCAGCGGGGAGTTGGCCCAGTGAGGGATGTCAGGTCAAATAGTAGTTGACAGTGTTAATATCTGCACCTCCCAGCCATAATGACATGTAAATAAACAGAGAGATGGCTCTCAGCTGGAGGCTGACAGGCAGAGCGCTGCTGGGAACAGCAGACAGCTGGGCCCTGAATGCATCGCAGAGAGACGGACAGGAAAAGATACAGCCAGAGAGACAGACAGAGAGTAGCAACAGAAAGAGCAGCACACAGTCCCGAGGTTTTTGGTGATTGTTGCGACCAAAAACTCCTTGATTATGCAGCAGGTTTTCTCACAAACGGTGATGCAATTTGTGGAGTTTTATGTGTTTTTTGCAGTAAAATTGCAGGAATTTGTAAAAATAACAAGCCAAAGAAAAATGGTACTAAAGTGGCACTAAAGAGATGTCCACATTTTGTATAACTACCTCCCATTTAGAAAGAGTGATATTAATAACTTCCTGTGATAATAAGCCTACTACATATCACAGAAACTACTGAAAATACTGTAGTGCTCATCCTTTTCATTTTCTGAACAGAAATAAAATGGGCTCACAGTTACAACAAAGGAAAATACTGAGCTTGGATTCCAGTCTTAATAAATATACCTTAAACTCAACATCAGCACAGTAAGCACCAAATAAAATCATCCATTTGAATGTTTCATGACTATAAAACTGTATAGTTTAATTTAAAAAGTGCCCATTTATGTTTGAGGTAGACTTTGTGTTCTTCTGACTACCAGTATGTAATATTTGCAAAATCCCAAATTCCTGGAGGGCGAGGATAGAGAGTGCAGAGGCAGACAGACAGAAGTAGACAGACAGAGACAGACAGACAGAGGAAGACAGACAGACAGAGGCAGACAGACAGAGGGAGACAGACAGACAGAGGCAGACAGACAGAGGTAGACAGACAGAGGCAGACAGACAGAGGTAGACAGACAGAGGCAGACAGACAGAGGCAGACAGACAGACAGAGGCAGACAGACAGAGGTAGACAGACAGACAGAGGCAGACAGACAGAGGTAGACAGACAGAGGCAGACAGACAGAGGCAGACAGACAGACAGAGGCAGACAGACAGAGGTAGACAGACAGACAGAGGCAGACAGACAGAGGCAGACAGACAGACAGAGGCAGACAGACAGACAGAGGTAGACAGACAGAGACAGACAGACAGAGGCAGGCAGACAGAGGCAGACAGACAGAGTGAAACTGAGCTCCAGAATGAAACAAATCCAAAACAGAACTGACAGCTTGGTTTTACATTCACTATTTCAAGCTCCACAAATTGCTGCAGTAAAAGTACAGCAGCTACATGCTATATAATAGTCAAAGCTTTATGTGCAGAAGTGTCATTGAGCAAGACACTGAATCCCTACCAGCTCCAGACCCTGACCTCTGACCTCCCTGTGGAGGGAGCAAGAGAGGGACAAATATAGTTTTTTATTGATCCTTGATTATTTTATTTCTATTTTTATTTTGTCCCAACTGTCCAAGTAGCTCTTTCAGGTCTTTTTATTTCCTAAATACTGTAATTCTCCTTAAAATAAAATAAAAAACTCTTATCTGAGAGGAAGCATTTAGATTTTAAGCATATTTGAACATGTATGTTTTTTGGACCTTACATAAATCACACTCCTCCACCTGTCAACTTGGTACCTGGAACCAAGAGGAAGCACATGGACACTGCCTGACCTTTGACCCCCATGTGTCTGCTGCAGGTTGACATGGCTGGCCAATCCAGACTACAGGACCTTTTGACCTCTGAACTTTGCTTTGAACTTTAAGCAGATGACAATAGGAGCAGTTCACATAACTGGCCTACCACTGAAGAAGAAGCCAGCCTGGGGTCACTATAATTTCCATACTGCGCTGTAGTTCTGGATTTCAAATACTATTTTCCCATTTGACAAGAAGGGTTTGACAGGATGTGTCCAATTCACATCATTCATTTTGATATGACAGCTATAGTTCCCCACTCAAAGGACTCAAGGAATAAATCATATAATAACTACTAGATTGAATTCCCTCATGGAAATCCTGCATGCACACATACACTTCCATCAAATCCCTTATGAAAATGCTGTGAATATATGAGGGCCTATATGATCAGTATTGAAGATACAGTCAGAAGATGCCCTAGACTTTTAACATGGAGAGAGAGCTGGCGATCCTCACATTGTATGCAGTGGTCTCTTCAGACCCTCTCACTTAAATCCTCATCTTCTGGGATTTACTGAAAGTCATATTGGCTGCCTCCACAAGATAAATGTAAATCGCATCCCCTTATATTTGCCTATTTATCGTGAATGCAACAGCTCCCCATCGGCTGGGGAAAGTATCTCTCACCCGCACACAAACGGCCTTGTATTTAAATAGCATTTTGATTTGTCCACCCCAGCCTTTCATCTGGCAGAATACAGGATCCTCTCAGGGGGAAAAGAGAGAGAGCAGAGGAAGAGAAGAAGGGGTGAACCAGCGAAGAAGTGAAGGAGGAGGTGGAAGTTAGAGACTAGTTAGGCTAGAAGGCAAGAGTGAAAAAGGTAAGGAAACATGAGGGAGACATGCAGAGAGGTGAAAGAGAGGAGCGAACAGAAAGGGGGGGATAAAGAAATAATAAAGAAATAATAAAGAAAAATGTATTCTATAAACATTCCACCAGTGGATATGATTTAAATTCCTCTGGTTTTCTTGGCAGCTCTCTTGAGCAGGTCTCGTCTTTTATTCATTTATTTATTTAGGATAAAGCTCCTTGCTTTCCTTCATGCCAAATTGAAACAGCATCTGTGTTTCGGGTGATTTCTAATTAACAAGTATCTAACTCCCCCCCCTCTATCTCTCAGTATGGGAATGATGTAAATATATGCGCTCATCCTTTCTGATTTGTTGACATGGGAGCATGCCAGCTGACAGCGTGCCCAGTCAAAGGGCTTAATACTCCAAGGTTTAATAGCAGCGGAGACTAATATTAGGCACAACACTCATTGACATTCAGGTGCACACTGTCATGTCAACAGTGAACTGGGGGACGCTGGGAAAGGGGCAGGGGAATGGGAGTGGGTTTTGAGGGGTTAGAGCCCAAAACAAATGTTTTTCTCTCTCTTGTATTTTTGGCAACTCCCCCTGTGCTCAGCCTTCTTAAATATAATTCATCCGCGTTTGCTCATTGATTTATTTCTTTAAAAGTGGTTGCTGTGTTAATGGAAGTGTATGTGGGGGTGCAGGGGGCGGTGTGAGGAGAACCCCCCCTCTTCCCCCCCTTATCTCAGGCCGACAGTTGTCAGGAATCACTAGCAGAGGCCTGAGTTAGCGAGGCAGAAAGGCAGGCAGGCCTGGGGATATGGATCAAAGAGACAGAGCTGGGAGAACCACAGCAGCTCTGATCCCCCAACACTGAAACCCAGCCTATTCTATCATCTCTCTCTCTCTCTCTCCAACATCAAATAGCTAGCCAGACAGCTCCACCATTCCAAAACACACTAAATCTTCCTCTCACAACAAACTGGAATGAAAACGAGAGGAGGAGAGGAGTGTTTTCCTCTCTCTCTTTAAATGTATTCTTCTACTAGTGTGATGGGTTGATTTGTTGGGGTCACTGTGGGAGATAATAGTTTCATTTTCAGCTGCAGGTCAACAACTGTTCCGTCCTGACAGAAAGGGATTAGTGGTCCAACATCACTGCCTGTCTGACTGACGATACAGCAAGGAGAAAAAACAATTCTCACCACTTAATGGGCTCAAAATAGCAAAATAGATTCATGGGTATTTGTCCAAAAAAAAGTGGTTTAAATAAAACCTGCTTTATTTGATCAAGCTTAGGAATGGAGTGTGTGTGTGTGTGTGTGTGTGGG
>OMLI01060405.1:0-15214 GCA_900302605.1 Rondeletia loricata
ACCTGCCAGTCGGAAAAATAAGGACAGACCCCTCTAAACAGATTTAGAGGCATTAACCAAATGCAGACACTATATCTCCCTAGTTTAGTCTGCCCCCTAGTGGATCATATGCAGAATACCAGAGACAAACTCCACACTACAGAGACTATAAGGAGTGCATGTAAAAGTTGTAATCTACCTGTGGAGAGCCTTTAAGATACTCATTTAAATATTTTATGCCACACAGTTTCTGACTGAATAGTATATGGGTTAACTAGATGAATAGAATATGAAGTATTCTGTTCTTTTGTGTCCTCTGTTTTTGTCTGTCAGGACCTGACATCTGCACTCACCAGGAAGATCACCCTGAAGACCCCTCTCATCTCCTCCCCCATGGACACTGTCACAGAGTCAGCCATGGCTATCGCTATGGCGGTAAGACGCTGCTTTGTCAGACTGCTGAAATATTGAGAAACGGCATCCATTTTGTATGAATAATTCCCTGTATTGCATAATTCTGAAATCCATATCTCATACTTTTTCATTTGGTAGCTAATGGGAGGCATTGGCATCATCCACCACAACTGCACACCAGAATTCCAAGCCAACGAGGTCCGAAAGGTCAAGGTAAGGCCAGATTATGATCATCCTATATAAATACCTGATTATCACTTTCCACAATGTTCTATTTTCATTAACGTGACTACGTAAAAATGACGGCGGATTTCCTAGTTAAGTCAAATCGTCACATACTTTTTTCTCTTGGCTTCCAGAGGTTCGAGCAAGGCTTTATTACAGACCCACTCGTGATGAGTCCACGCAACACTGTCGGCGATGTGTTTGAGGCCAAGGTTCGACATGGATTCTCTGGTATTCCTGTCACCGAGACGGGCAAGATGGGCAGCAAGCTGGTGGGCATCGTCACCTCTAGAGATATTGACTTCCTTTCTGAGAAAGACCATAGCCGACCTCTGGAGGAGGTGTGTATTGGAACTGTTAAAGTTTTTAAGAAACCGTGTGAGTCTGTCCGTCAGTCTATCTATGAATTGCAGTAGTGTTATCACTCATTCAAATAACAGTATACATGGAAATTATGCTGGTGATCTCCTAGGCTATGACGAAGAGGGATGAGCTAGTAGTCGCTCCAGCTGGTGTTACGCTGAAAGAAGCCAATGATATTCTGCAGCGCAGCAAAAAAGGTGAACACACTTTATAGGCTGTAACTGCAGCTTACGTACCTAAATATTAAATACTTCTT
Source organism: Rondeletia loricata (assembly GCA_900302605.1). Lineage (NCBI taxonomy): Eukaryota > Metazoa > Chordata > Actinopteri > Beryciformes > Rondeletiidae > Rondeletia > Rondeletia loricata. Next base: position 1,238 of record OMLI01060405.1, read on the forward strand.
GGATCTTTTTCACTTTGGATATATGTTGGTCTTTTCGTGCCATTTAATAACCTCTCTCTCGCTTTCTCTGTAACCAGGCAAGCTTCCCATTGTAAATGATAGCGACGAGCTGGTGTCCATTATTGCCAGGACAGATCTGAAGAAGAATAGGGACTACCCCCTGGCCTCCAAAGACTCCCGCAAACAGCTGCTGTGTGGGGCCGCCATCGGCACCAGGGAGGATGACAAATACAGGCTGGACCTGCTGGTGCAGGCCGGGGTGGATGTCGTCGTACTGGTGGGTTGTGGTTATGATGTGATTAGGGTTAAGGTGTGTTTTATCATACCTCCTAGTCTAACAGAAAAGTGTGAGAAAGCTGGAATCAAGGTTAGGTGATTGTTGGACCAGAGGTTGCTTAGAGACCACGTGAAACTGTTCATGACCAGTTCCTCTGATAAACTAGTAAAATGGTTGAGGAGGGTACAGTGAAAAAGCAAAGAAGCAGGGATTAAATATGATCGTACTCAAACAAATTTTATCAAATTTATAATTGCTAGTATGCTAAAGGTAAGTTTGTAATCCTCCAGCACTGTACCTTGAGCTTGCTAAGAGATGTTAGTTACAATATGATGTCCCTGATCGTAGGTTGAGTAAGCTACCCATCACTTAGCATTTACAGGAAGTATAGAGAAAATTATTGTTGCCTGTTCTGTGCTAATTTCTTTTTAGACTACCATATGGTTGGGTACAACGCAGGTTTGTTTCTGAATTTTTCTCGGTATGCACATGGTTTTGTATTTCTAGGACTCCTCACAAGGCAACTCGGTGTATCAGATCAACATGATCAATTATATTAAACAGAAGTATCCAGAGCTGCAAGTGGTGGGAGGGAATGGTGAGTTTGACCATTGTTGACAAAGGAAACATATTTTTGCTACTTCATATATATGTGACAAATTTTATATAACGACTTTTGCACACAAATATGCTTTCTGCATGTTTTGGGAGCTTCCTTACAATTTCAGTGAAATATGACAGTTTGCACACGTCTCCTTTTCCCTCACCTACAGTGGTTACAGCAGCCCAGGCCAAGAACCTGATCGATGCTGGGGTGGATGCTCTGAGAGTGGGCATGGGCTGTGGCTCCATCTGCATCACACAGGAAGGTACACACCCCTGTTTTACAATCCCATCTCCTGAACACAACAAAATGCATCTTTCTTATTATCATAGTACTGAAAGTGCACACATGGAATTGATTCTGAGAAAAATGGCTTTAGCACAGCGCTTTTAGTGTTGTATGAAATATGACTTGGCCTTGAATTCAAATGTAGTGCAAAGAAGAAATACCTTTTTTGTAAATCTTGATAGGGGCGTATAAATCATGATCTGCAGGAATGATAGGAAAATTCATCTCTCATTACTGCACCTATTTTTAACCTGGCTATGAGCTACAGTGAAACTGAAAGGCCGTCAGTTGCTAACCGTAAATACCCTGAGGCCACTCCTAGTTGTCATGGTGATCTGCCAAGGCCCCATTCTGGGTTGCCATGGGGACAAGCTTCTCATGCTCAGAGTGGGTCACGTTCAGAAACGTTGCAGTTGAAGGACATGAACCCAAATTCCCCCGCTAGAGTTGATGCTGCACTCACTGGAGCTGTGTTAACGAAAAAGAATGCAGTTTTTGTTTTGGCAGACGATTTATTTTCATCCCGAGTTCTGCTCTGCATTACCAGAGTATATTAATTTATTTGTTTCCATGACAATGGTAGATATGTTTTCTACGTCTCCCTTGTAGTGATGGCATGTGGGCGGCCCCAGGGGACCTCGGTGTACAAGGTGGCAGAATACGCCAGGCGTTTTGGTGTGCCAGTCATTGCCGACGGCGGCATTCAGACCGTGGGCCATGTGGTGAAGGCGCTTTCTCTTGGAGCGTCAACGGGTGAAGTTTAAAGAACTATGGCACACAGAACCTTGTAATAGTGTGACTAGAAGGTCTTATCTAATGTAATGCTTTAAAAAAATCTTATAGCCATCACATTTTAGGAATGTCTTTGCAATGTTCATAATACATTTGTTTATCACAGCTTTGATAAGGTTAAGTCGGGTAAATTGAGACAAAGCAATGACCATTTTCTCCCCTCTCCCACTCCAGTTATGATGGGCTCGTTGCTAGCAGCAACCACTGAGGCTCCAGGAGAGTATTTCTTCTCAGACGGTGTGCGGCTGAAGAAGTACCGTGGCATGGGCTCCCTGGATGCCATGGAGAAGAGCACCAGCAGCCAGAAACGCTATTTCAGGTATGTGGGAGGTCAAAAAATGTGAAAGGGTTTCTGGTCAAGGCTCTTCCTACTTTGTGTTACCATCGTAGCCGTATTTTTACCCTGACCCTACATTTTCGGAGGCATGGCCGACAGATTCTGTAGTCTCGCAACGTATTTGTGGTGATGATGTATAGTTTCTGAATACAAGAGTATTTTGGGCGTTGTGTTAAAATGCACATCTGAAATGTAAAGATGAATAGTTAAGGATACATTTTCACCATAATATAACTTAATGTTTTATTAAGTAGATATTGCTCAATAAAGACCAGAGTTAGTTTGATAATGCACAGGTATAGAGGAGTGAAAGATCGATACCACTACCATGGCAAACATGAAAACACATCAAGCAGTGTGTTAGCACACTTGACTTGGTCAGCTTTGTAGCAACCTTTGCACAGGCGTTTTGATATCTGTTGGGTGTCCATCTTTGTCGGCTCTGTGTGTGAAATAATTCCATATTTTTAGTTTGTCAACCAGTTTAGGTGGACTGGGATCCAGTTCAAGATGTGGTGGACTGTTTGACGCTGTTGCCATGTTTTCAGCAGTTCGTCTTTGTTCGTTGAATTTAGAGCCGACTGCTGCAGTTCACTGTCTATTCCAGTCCTCCCTCTTGTTCTTTTAGCTATTCCAATCCTGTGATCCCATTGGAGTGATCTTTGATTGGGTGATTTATTTCCACAGTGAGGGTGACAAGGTGAAAGTAGCCCAGGGTGTGTCGGGCTCAGTCCAGGACAAGGGCTCCATCCAAAAGTTTGTCCCCTACCTGATAGCTGGTATCCAACATGGCTGCCAGGACATTGGGGCCAAGAGCCTTTCTGTCCTCCGGTGAGTAGTATGGGTTAGTTGGTTGCCTGTCTGTGTAGATTATTGGTTCTCATATTGATGTTATGTTCGTATGTGTCATCTTGTACTGTGTTCGCACCTTTCTCAGTTCCATGATGTACTCTGGAGAGCTGAAGTTTGAGAAGCGAACCATGTCTGCACAGGTGGAGGGGGGAGTTCACGGACTCCACTCGTAAGTACTAAAATACACACACACAAACATGGGCATAACAGTTTGGTTACAAATATGTCTTAACTACATTAAACTATAAGCTTGGATACGTAGTGTATTCTGAGACATCAAAAAGTGTCCTCTGTGTCTTTTGTCTCTTGCCATAGATATTCATTTGTCCCATGTAAGTATCATGCATATAGAATAGTGAAGTGAAGGTTGATGGGTCATAGATTATCATTATTGCCGTACTTGTATGTTTTTTTTTTTCAATTGTAAGAAATAAAAATGCCCTTTTAAAATTCTGACATTGGATTGAATTGTTTCAGTGGAAATGTAGTGTCTGGTCTTACTGTGACAGCAAGTGCTCTCAATGTTGCCATCTGCCTGGCATTGGGCAAAACCAAGGATGGTTTACATGGTGATTTTTGCGAGGGTTCATTTCAATAGTCTAAACTTTGCTCTCCTTGTTGACTCCATTATAGTTGGTCCTCCAAACCTAGCAAACCTTCTCCCCTTGCGTTCTATAGTTGCTCTTAGGGGACCTATACTAGTTAGCAATTTTGTGGCAAATGCAGGAACACTATGCTAGAAATATTGTTTATGCCTCAAAATATTGTTCATCCAGCAAACCTGTGGTGTTTCAACAGGGAATGCAATCACTGGATTATAGTGAATTGCAGTTGGTTCAGTTGCAGCAGGTCGTACAGGTTTATAAACGGCGATACTTGCATATATTGCCGGCAAACGCTGAGTTCTTGGCAACGCTGATTTCTCTCCGATTTCTCCCTCTTTGTCTCCACAGTTACGAGAAGCGACTTTACTGAGCGAGGGGGTAGAGTGCGGATCAGGGGTGCACCAGACGTACCCACTCCCACAGTGACCAAATGTAACCGCCACTTCTGAATAAACACACGCCACCCAGTACACCCTCTTTGCTCTCCCCCACTTCGTATCCATTGTTGCGCTCTCCGATCCAACCAGCTGTACAGATTTGGGGAGGGAAGAGGCATGGTAGGGAAGTGAGAATCTGCAAAATGACACCCACCTCCTTGGAACACCTGGGATTTTGCACTCAAGAAGCAGAGCATCAGGGTTTTTGTAATGACATACACCCCCGTATCTAGAGTATGCAGACTGTCCCAATTGCGTGTGTGTGTTGATACTAGTGAAATAATTAATCGTGTGCTTGTTTGGTGAATTAAGGTAGTGTATGTGTGTGTGCAAGAGTGTGGTACAGTATAGTAGTGTGTATGGGGACAAACCAAGTGACGGTGCACTGTTGTTTTTTGTCCTCTTATTAGTGAATCTGAAATAGCCATGGTGCAAATCCCATCAGCATCCTTTTGGCTCTTTTGGGATTACCAGCAAGCTCCCTGTCGGAAGCCTCAAACATCCCAATTCTCAACACACTTGTATGTGCAGAAAACACAGACACTTATCTCGCTATGTTCAGTGTGCAAGTGTATTGGGGCAATCTTCCTTGTTTCTATGTCGTTAGCTGCATTTTAAAAATCATTACAGATGTTGGATACTTGAAGAAGAGTAGCCCATTATGTTCCGACACCAATCATTTGTCTGTGACTGAGCTCGAAAGACTTGGAGCCTGAGGTACGAAATCATGATCATTGTGATTACCCTGGCACTATGTAGACCATGGAATTACTATATCCCCCAGTGTCACCTGCGACCAGTGGACAAGGCTCAAACCTAAGTAGTCTTTCCTACTGTGGCCATTAATTTACCCCTCAAAGATGTCTTGAGCCAAATAACCTGTATCCCATCTCAATACGTAGTGTTTATATGTTGAGCACGGAAGGGACCAAAAGCTGTAGATCAGGGATGTTTAAAAGAAGAAAAAAAATAATTGTGTCAACCAGTGATAGTTGTTGATAGGAAGAATTTCCTTGGCCGGAATTTGATTACTTTTAGAAAAACAAGTTTATAATAAAGCTGTATAGACTTGGGGGTTCTGCATTGAGCATGAAGGGTTTTTGATATGCATGCATTGTTTTGTTTTTTCCAATAAGCCACAACATGGCTGTATTTATATTCTGCTATTTTCTAATTGCATACATACTGCCAAGTGTATTTACATGGTTTCTGACACACTTCTTTTGTAACTCTGAAACCAAAATTAGCTCAACAAGTCGCTTGTTACCTAGTCTCTTGTTCAGTCCTGCCCTTTCGCAGATTGTGGCACAGTTTGTCTGATCGTCACAGATTTTAGTTGTTCCTTTTTACCGGAGATATGCCTTGAAACTGGGATGGATGAAGGCTGCACACGGCAGAAAGTCTTAACACCCTGGAAATGCATTGAAATGCATGGCGCTATACACTCGCCTCCTTTTCTTACTTTGAAACACGATAGCTGTATCTGTTATCATTCAGCTTATGTAGGAGTAGGCTTTTCTAACATTTTCATAATGGATGTCCTTTTTGCCAGATGTGATATTGTTTCCTTCTTTTTTGTTTGTTTGTTTGTCCCAGACTGTAAGAGTTGAGTTGCTTTCCGTGTTGTGCTAATGTACTTTGCCCTATAGAGGGTTCACTTGACTAACAAAGCTCTTGCAGTTGACCTGAATTGCAAGAAAATGTACATGAAGATGTATGGAGAAATATATACCTATATCCAGTTGGAAATGGCTGCTGCTTGTTTTCAGTCTCCCACCTAAAGAGATAATTCAGGTTTTTAAAAATGTCTTATCTGATTTATTGAGAAATCTGAGTCCTATTAGTCCATCTGAAAAGCACCGGTATAATGATCATTGAGATATTAGAAACATTCGCATTTTCTAGTGCTGCACTTAAAAATTATTTCAGCTTTCAGTGAATTGCAAAACATCTGCAATTGCCAAAAAATACTAATCGCTTCTGCTCCAAATATATCAACAACCAAAACCATGTAAGTGAGTGCTTTTTAGATGGACTGAAAAGACTCCCAGTATGTGATGAATCCGCTAGGGTTTTTGAAGAATATCACAGACCTTGTTTACAGTGAGATACTCAACAGAGCTATGTTGCTTTTGCTGTTCAATATTGTAAAGAATAAATAAAAGTCAAACTGTGTATGGACTAATGTCTCATTGAATATTAATTGTCAAATCACATTAAAGCACGGCAGTGTATACATTTGAGTGAAGTGCACCATTGAGTAAATGAGAAACCAAATGTTATAAAAAAAACAAACTTTATTAAACATTGTGTTGAGATCAAAGTAATGTAATGTTTAAACTTAAATAAATTAGTACGCTGGTCATAGAAGATGCTGTTTGGAGAGTCAGCTGTTGTTTAGAAGCACAATCCAATGGTGTTAAATATAGAGGATGAATGTAATATGGTAACATAATATGCATTCTACCAGTAGAGGTCACTGTTACACCATTGCTGCAAGTGAAATATGTGTTTTTAATTAATATCGAGAGTTCCAAGTTTGACAAACCTATATTTATCCAATTTTTTCAACATGACATTGAATGACAATCTTATTCTACTGAATTTGAAAGCATATGACTTAATATCAGTAGTCTTATTTAGTAAGTGCTTAATTAAATCACAGTACTATCTATTGTAATGCCATAAAAACATTTGTACAAATGAATTCCTGTTATTTCCCCTTCAGTAAAATGTTACAGGAAAGCCCAATACTTTTGAGAGTTTCAAACTTCAACATCCATTATCAAACATGAAAAAGTCACTTACAAATTACCTTTTGGCTTTTGACATTCATGGCACCTGGACCCTCATACACATTAACTAATGACCACCTTTAAAAGCGTATTAAATCTGCATAAATTTGCTTTTGGCAGCATATGGTCTTTCTTGGTGTACGCAAAAGCTACCATGCACTATCAAATAGGCTGTAAAATAATCTGACAGCTAATTTACCCCACAAATCAGACAACAATCTCAAGTCTTCAGTCTAGCCCTTCATTGACCAGAGTGTCCTTTATAAATCAATAGTCTCACTACAGATGCTCAAAGCATCGATTTGTCTGCAAACACTGATGAACTCCTCCTGCACGGATCGGTCTGCCTCAGATGACATGTCCAGGTCCAGGCTCTCCTGTGAGGCCGACCCCAGTGTATGATAGCGCCTCTGCAGGTCAGCAGGATCCTGGTGGCCAAAGGACGCCATGTGACCTGAGCTCCCCTCTTGGGGAGGCTGCTGAGCATGTCTCTCTGGGCTGGGGCAGAGGACCAGCGAGGACCCCCCGAGAGAGGGTCTGTACAGGGAGCAGGAGGAAGAACTGCCCCTCCAACGTTCAGGGGACGAACAGCTGGAGGAGGAGGACAGGGAGGGAGATGGTGGAGCACCCACAACAGTATCTCCTTGAGGCTGGGCATGAAGGGGCTGGGGTTGAGAGGCCATCTCCACGCAGGAGGAGGTCCGATACAGGCCAGGGTCAACTGAGAGTGGGTCGCAGAGAGCCGGGCCGCCGTTGGAAAGTGCACTGTGGTTATTTAGGGAAAGGTCACTGCAGCGAATGGGCATAGAGGGGCTGAACAGGCTCATTGGAAAGAGGGCCTCGCTGAAGAGTGCCTCGTCTATGCTGCGACGCAGGTTGATAGGCGAAGGTGGCCGCAGGTCTGCAGTGGAGTCACTGGTAAATGAGGATCCACCTGATATTGCTCCGCCTCCCCCATCCTCAGGTTTTTCTGAACCCTGTAAGTCCAAATCCATGTCCAGGTCTCGGTAGGCCAAGGCCCGGTTGCTGTGGTAGAGGAGGTCCAGGCCGTTCAGACTGCTACCAAGCCTCTCATCCACCAGCGTGTATAGGGGAAGGCTCTCTGTCTCTCCAAGCCCAACAGTGTCGACAATGGCCAGCTTCTCTTGCTGGCTCAGGGTCCACTGATAGCTCCCAGGCAGGATGGGTGACTTAGCTGCCAACAGTTCAGTCCAGCAGCTTCCAGCAGCTGGGAGGTGGTCAGAGCAGTAGACCGGTTGTGCGACCACCAAGGCTAAGGTGAGACAAACCCCAAGCTCACACACTCTGCAGCTGAACTGGAAGGCCCACCAGGGCCAGGGGCGGAAGACCTCCTCTCCTCCAGCAATACCCATAGCATTGAGCATTGCATATAACTGCAGTCCAGCACATGCTAAAGAGAACAATGCTGAAAGACATACTGTTACAGCCGCACGGTCCCAGTCCCGGCTTTCAGCAAAGGGACAGCGGTTGTAACGCTCAGTGGGTGTTGGAGACGTGTTATTCAGGTGGTAGATGTGCTTAGAGTCTGCCCGCACGTAGATATAGAATACAAAATAGGCAGTTGACAAAAATGTTGCCAGTGCTACAAATGCTCCACGGGAGATGAGAGAGAGAAAGAGGCAAAGGGGAGGCTTTTGCCGGTAGAACGTCACTGGACCAAATGCAGCAGCAAAGTGCAGGACAACCAGGCAGGCCAGGAAACAGGGCCTCTGGAAGGCTGAGTAGGAGAGCTGCATTCTGGAGCGCATGGAGAGGAGAAGGAAGACCAGGCCGAAGGCGGCAGTCAGGCAGGGAAATGGCGCTTCGTAGAGCATCAGTGAGGCTTCTGTGGAGGGCAAACGGTCCTGGTGGCCATAGGCGTCATACAGGAGAGAAAACGCTCTTGTACAACCAGCAGCTAGTAGAAACACGCTGACCAGGGCGAAGTAGCCACATCCAGACGGGCATCGCAGGGGCAAGCACAGCAGGTTGAGCGCTGAGGCCAGGGTCAGCATAGCAAAGACGCAACCAGCACCGTAAACATGTGCCTCCCAGGCCAGGCCCCAGGCTGCCATGGCACTGTTCCAGTCAGTGTACAGGGGCACTAACATGGGTGGAGCTGGGATCAGGAAGGGGTTGGTTGATTGGTTGGCGGCAGTGGTGTTTTGTGTGGGAGAGACATCTGAGGAGGTTGTGGAGTCCCAGGTGTCAGAGAGGTTGCAGATCCCAGAGCGTTCTTTATTGCAGTCAGGGAGGAGGGTGACGTCGCTGTCCGCTGGGTTGGACAGCCAGTCTTCAGTGTACAGAGGAATACGTGGAGTTTCTGGAGGACCGCCTGGGGAAACAAATACAGAATTCAGTTTCAATTCCACCATGTTTTGCATCATATAGCTGAAAGGAGAATGAACAATTGAATGAGTAATTGAAAAGCTAGAGAACACAGAAAATAAGAAACTTGGAAAATGATGATACATATACACAGCTGTGTGTGTGTGTGTGTGCGTGTGTGCGTGCGTGCGTGCATGTGTGCGTGTGCGTGTGTGTGTACAAAACACGGCCACTCTAATCATCTTCTCATGAGAATACACACCAGCATTTACTCAACCTCAGAGCCATCAGAGGCAGAAAACAAATTGGCTCTGGGCCAGGACCGTGAAAGCGTGCTAATCCTGTATAAAAGCCAGAAGCTTGTAAGAAGGCAACTTCAAACTGGGTTGGGCCCAAAAGAGGAGGCAGGGGTGGGTGTGTGTATGAGATCAGTCCACTCAGAACCACAAAGCTAGTTTCCTTTAGATTACGTAAGCCATCTGGAGTTTCCATGCAAGCGCAGCTAATTATGATTGTGTTAGACATGTTTTAGCGCTGTGGAGGAAATGGCTGCTTCTAAGTGGTTTGGCTTGGAAAATGAAGGAGCGACCATTTAAATATGTGTTTGAATGAACACTATTGAAACGCCTGCATAGCTCATCTGCGCTGTATATGTACATGTTTATACAATGCAATTACTGGGAGATGACTTGAATGGGACTTAAAACGAGTCATTACACGTAGCCTAATGCCTCACAGATGGGCATGAAGACTAACATTTTCAGTCTCTTAAAACTTCACATCATGGAGTTTCAGATCACGGAGCTTATTCTTTTCCATAAAACATAACCATCTCCCTGTGCATGCTATCTCTCCACCACAGAAAAGAACATTACTCAGACCTTCAGTCTAGTGATGGCGGATTCAAAAGCTTGCTATCTCTCATGCTGGGAAAAAAAGGTAGACAAAAGCAACAGAAGAGAAGCAAATTCTAATTGCATCTTCGTCATTCAAAGACACACAGGCTCATCTGTCATTCTGCTCCAGGCGTATCAGAGACAATCACTCCTCCATAAAGAGCCTGGCTCTGTAATGAACCACAGAGACAGGGACAAATGAACAGGATAACCTGAGAGCACAGTGTATCACACAACAGGCAGGTTTGTGTGATACAGATATTTTTTGCAGCAATATCGGTGTGAGATAAGTGAGATGTTAAGAACATTGTGTCCTCACTAACAGTGGATATGGTGTTAGGAAAATGTGGCAAAATACAGCCAAAAAGCATGGTTGTGACTGTTGTCTGAAACAGTAAAAAAAAAAAAAAGGATTTTATATATGCCTTGCAAGGCCTGGGGAATACATCATGTCGGGTGGTAATGTTGCGTGCCAGTTTGAGACCCTAAATGTGCAGACGCTCGCACCGCACACCCCTAAATCTTTGTGTATACATTAAATATGTTTCCTGAGTACAAACAAGAGAGGAATACATGTGGTTGAGCGTTTTTGTTTTAAAGCGGTGGCCTTCTCATCTGTCTTTTAATGTACTTTTATAGGTTGTATTCTTGCTGTGTTTCCCATCCCACCCTGTCCTGGTCCCCTAATTCACTCCTTTGTCTATGATTTCTCTGAAACACCCGCCTTCAAAAAGTGGAAACTCCCAGAGGTGGGTTTGTTATTTTTAAACTGGGACGTTTTCTGTTTCAAACAGCACTATTTAGGCTTCTCACTCTCTTACAGCCTCAGGAGTCCTCCTCCTGTCCTGCATTTCACTATATCTTTCCAACGCCTTATGTTCTGTGCCTCTGCTATCTCTCCATTTGTATAGATCCATTGCATGGCAAGTGCTGCTGCCATTACACATACATGTGTAGGCCTATAGGTCTAGCGGGGTAGAGAGTCTGAGATCTAGTGGGGAGGGGTTGACAGTGTGAGTCTGCTTACAGCACTCCAACATTACTGTGATGATGCTGAGACACAAAAGGCCTTAATCATGTCCCCAACACGGATGAAACACAGACTGATGAGGTTTTAAGAGGCTTTGTTTTTGCACTGATGCAGTGTTTTTTAATCAGGGCCTGCTGAATCTTTAATGGGTCGAAATGAAATGTTGTCAAGATTGCTCCCCTGTGCACCATTTTCATTATGTTCCTACAGCATTGCATAGTGTTCAGTTTAGGAACAAATATGGCAGGGAAGAGAACTAGACAGATGTGTGAGTGTCAGTCGGGAATTTAGGACTCGGGCGTTGTTGCTCTGTGATGGAGCCGGGCAAGTTTAGTATGTCTGACAAGCGGTGCGGCAGCTCAAACAGTTTAGTAAATGGACAAAAAAAATCCTGTTGCATACTGATAACTGTTATGACAACATTTATTACAGCCTATTCGGTTAATGTGCCAAGAGGGAATGATGGAATCACAGCAGTGTCCTGAGGGGTTTGGCACAAAACCATTTCCACCCATTGAAAATATAATGTTGGTACTGGTTCGTATTTTTCAGACTCCCTTCAGATTCTATGAGAATCGCAGCAAAGCCTATTCATAGATACTGGGATGTCATGTTGTAATAGAAGGAGGAGCCATTTTTAATCTTGCATTGATGACGGTTGTGACTCCTAAATATAACCATATCACTGCTGTAAAAAAAAACTGTGCAATCGCATTAAAGATGTCAACAGATAACTGTGTGGAAAATGTGGGTGGAGCGTAAGACAAGGGGGGATACTGATAAAGGAGGTGGGGTATCATGTTATGACAGGCCAGTGACTTATCCATCCATCTGTTTGCTTTCCAGGGCGATGATTCTGCTTCCCCTGCGTCAGGCACAGTGGAAAACATGACTAGTTGTTGAATTACTGCCATGTTTAGTGCCTCGCTCAGGTCAATAAATGTCACATCTGAGCACCCGACCAGCCAAGCGGCCTGGATTGTAGGGTTTGGTATGTGGTGGCTGCATTACAGGGACGGATCAGCCCGTTACATTCCACTGCTTCCTGCTTGGTCATCTGACACATTCCTGTGGGAACAAGCCCCCTCAGGCTAGGGACAGTCAGCACATCTAGATGGACACCGGCACACAGACTGAGAAACAAGTCCTCGGTGGACATCAACTGTTCATTTTAACTAGTCAAAATTGTTATGTTTTCAAATGTCATTCTCTAAAGACTGGAAGTTTGAGTAATGTTGTACTTAAAGACAGTAGAGGGCGTGTACTTTCAGCTGATATGTAACATTCACATTCCAAATAATTTGGACTGACTATACAACTGCAAGTATGTAACATGTTAAAATGAGCTGTATGGTTTCTCATCTGAAGGCTTCATTTGATCGACATGGGAAGTTGCCACTTTCAGCCCTTCTTGCTTTCACACTGCCTGTAGCTATTGTGTGGCTATCACTGTGGCTATTAGGTGAATGATATAAATCAAAAGTATTTAAGGTTTTAATTTGACTGATTTAAGATGATTCAATCAATTATGCTACAGAGGTGGGAATGAGTAAGCACACAGGAAATACAAAAGACAAATGAAGCAGAAGTCTGATGAAAATGAGCAAACCTACATAATACGATGTGCAGTTGTGTGTGGTGGGAAAGGAGAGGCTGAGCTGAAAGGGAGATTTGATCCGATTCCTTAACAGTTTCACTTCATGCAAAACCACCTGCAGTGGCTCCACTAGAGCAAACAGTCATGCAGGGGTTTGTATAACTATTTGATGACGTTTGTTGTAGTACAATTGCCATTTTCAACAATATGGTGGACATATGCATATTTGAGAGACATATGGTACAGACAGACTGCTAGCGTTATTCTCTCACTCACTCGATCAATCTCCCTCTTTCACCCTCCCACTCTTTGGCACACCAAAACTAGTGGGGCCCCATGACGTGCCGTCATCAGCAAGTAGCACATTTGATGTCTATTTTTGAAAATCACTTGGCAATATCTGCTATTTTGGGTTTAGGTAATGTGGGTTACGTCTGCTTCAGTGAACTGGGCTGTAAGTAAATCAACACGATTTCTTGATGACAGGCCAGTAGTAGGTTATTTACCTGAGACATAGCGCAGAAAAGTGTTTGCTTATCAGGTGGGCAGCGGTCCCTATCTCTCCTGATCTGGGTAGTTGTTAAGAAGCACAGCTTGAACGAGCAGTTTGTTTCTCCTCCCTTTGGAGGCAATTAGTGGCTTCGGGCAAGGGATGCAGGGAAATTGTTCCCCCAAGTCCTCTCTCTTTCTCTCTGACACATTTACAGGTACTGAAACAGTTATAGGATGCCATGCTTTTGGCTGTCTTCTTATTTAAAACACTATCGCAGGGCAAACACATGCTGACAAAGGGAATGTCTTTGAAGTTAAGCTCTAGGTGCTGAGCCGGTGTGTGTGTACACGTTAAGGGGTGTGTTCGCTCACCTGTAGGCAGTAACTGGGATGTCAGCAGCTTAGCTGACGCCGTGGAAATGTCTGCTGGTCTCGTCTCACTATCCCCGCCTGCTGCTAAAGGAACCACACCTTTCTCGGCCTCATCCTCCTCATCCGCATTGTCTGGCGTCTCTGGGAAGACAGCGTTACGCAATTCAAACTCTGAGCCCTCTCAAAGTGACAGAGACAAGAGCACAATTTAAAGTAGACATCATTGTAGGCAGTAGAAAAACAGATTAGCAAACGGTAATCTAAAGCCTGCCAAA
>OMLI01060409.1:0-13272 GCA_900302605.1 Rondeletia loricata
ATCAGCGATCGTCACGCGTCCGCCGCAGACACTTGCTTGTGAACGCTCTACCAGTCACATTTATTAACAGATTTCTTTCCAATTTTAATAGCACATTTATATGGCTTAGTACTCAGCGGCAGACGAAATTTGTACAAATATCTTAACATTTTACCGTTTTATGGAGCTTGTGAACGCTCTGCACAGTACAATTCTTGACTGACTCTTCTCAAATTGTGATAGCATATAGATATGGTTCAGTACACGGCGCCAGATGAAAATCTTTAAAATATTTCAATATTTGACTGTTGTATGGGTCAAATATTGTGGTTTTGGCCTATTTAGGCACATATTCCACTGTTAACATTCTAATTCTTGCAAGCTTCAACCGATTGACTTGAGATCTTCAGAGAACATTGGAAGAGGTACAAGGATGAACCCCATGGAAATCCACCCGATCCAATATGGTCCGATCGCCAGGGGTCAGTAGGTCAAATTTGGGGTTTTTGCCGCCCGCTAACACCCTTGAACACTTGAACCGATTAACTCCCTGAAAATTTTACATTAGTACTCGGTACCAGACAAAAACCTTTGACGATCTTCTAATTCATGCAAGTTATTATAATTATTATATTATAATCTGTAGCAGGTCCTAGGCGTTACACCTATGGTGGGGGATACAAATGGTGTCGCGGGCGACGAGGAATGTCTAGTTCTATTTGATTCCCTAGAAATCTAACATTACTGTGTTCTAAAATGTATCAGCCGTCTGAAATTAGGGCAACCAGAACAGGAACTGTCTGTGTGAAGTTGTAAGAACAGCCATTTGTATATTTTGAAAATAACATTTTCACAAAATCATGTTTTTCTCTGTGTATTACTTCATGAGTGTTATGGTTATGGTTATAGCCTATGTGGGAATTTCTCTTATGATATAATTGACAAATGTGTTATTATGTAATTGATAAATGAATTTTGATAGTAGCAGTTGAAATCCAACAAATTATAATCAAGACTATAATGTACTGATACTGGTATTGACTATTAGGCTGACAGCGAAATTAAGTTATCAGTATCAGAGAGTTTCCCTAGGAGCCACGTGTAACATGTCAAAGCAAATGGATCTGACTTCCTGCCTTTTTCACACATAACAGGATATGAATCAGAGAAAATGGGATTATATCGCAATAACTTAATGGCTGTTCATTAAAAGTAATGGTTCAGATTAGTACTCTGTACTATCAGAAGATACTTAAAATGTAGTGCTCATTTATGTTTTAGGCACTTAGCAGATGCCTTTATCCAGAGACATGAGTGCAAAAGTAGAATAAGTTTCAATTGCTATGTCTTCACATTTACAAGCAACCAGTAGTAAGGAGTGCAATATTGCCCAGATAATATTCCCGTGAGCATAACATTACCAGACGTAAAATAATAAGGAATTGGCAGTGAAAAGCAGTATTGGTGCATTCATTGTCTGATGGTGATTTTCCATGTGTGCTGCTGCCACAGACAGACAGGGAGAGGGTGGCGGCTGGATGGAAATAGACAAGAGCAGCTGTGACAGGAATGAAGAATGTAGTGTACTTAAAGGATTAGCATCCAGTCCAGAGGTCTGCTTTCACTCACTGATAGGGGGAATGGTGGACTGTATGTACTGGCAAATAGCAAGTCAATGAACTTGTTTCAAGCTGCCTGATAAGTCTTTTATTTGGAAACACGCTGAGATGTCTGTAACATCAACCTTGCTGGCTCTTTTATTGGCTTTAAAGGGGGATTCAGATTATGTTACGGCTAAACGTACATATTCTCTTGTTATATTAATCGAAAGCATAGGTATGAGCTCTTTACAATAGGCCTGGGATAAATAAATTATTTCATGAATGTTTAATATGATGATCATAATAAGATGATTATCACAGTCAAGGGCAGAGACAAATGCTTGACTCTGAATTGTTTATTGTCCTTTATTTTTTCTCTCTGTGCCATCAATACAATCACCTGGTACAAAGAAGAAAGCTCTCTGAACCAAGCTCAGTCAGGCGAATAATTTGTCATCTGAGTGTATAATATTAATCATTTCGGCGTGATGTCTGAAAGAGCAAGGAGCATTCAATCACTCTTGGTGACATACTATGAGAGTGTTTGTCTCGTTAACCTTCAGGAAAAAAGTGTTGAAATGGAAAAAGTAGGGATACAATCCATTCCCAGGGACAAAGAGCCCTGCTGGTAGCAGCTAACAGCGTGAACTGTTACTGCTGCCCAGGAGGCTGACTGCTGTCTGCAAGCTATTTGTGACTATTATGTGTCTATAAAAGGAAATCAGCACGGCTATGCACACACCAACAGTAATACACATTGAACTTCACAAGAGGGGTTGAAAAGTAGGCATCTTATTTTCTGTGTCTGGCCTAATCAACGTATATATTCTGAAGAGAGATTTTCCCAAGCCTGGACACAAGCAACACTTGGATGTAGAGACATTTGAAGCTGCAATGGAGAGCTTCAATGAGAGTCTGGGGAAGGTAAGAGGGTTTGGAAATAGAAATGATATTTTCTCTTTTAAACATGTACCAGATGAAAAATGTCTCTGCGGATTTTTGCTGTAAGGCCGAAGTAATATGATTGACCTGTTTGAGACGGAAGTTTAATCTTAAAATGCTGGAAAATGAAACCGGATAAAGAATTTGCATTTAATCTATCAAACTGTGTTTTACATTGTTAACCCCCCACCACCGCCACTTCCACCCCACAGGCATACACATATACACTAAGTATACTCATATACAGATACTTGGATCTTATCCTGTGATTTCCTATCAAAAAATAATGAATAGCTATGACCATACTGCTTGAATAAATACAGCAATATGGGTTGAATTTAAATGCACAAGTAAAAGCCTGAAGTAAATCAGTAATATGAGAGGCTATCTACAGGTTAGTAATAGAAAGAGCATCATACACATACTGTCACTACAATATGTTGTGAGAACTGGTATAAAGGCATCATGAAATATTGTGTTCTATAACTATATTCATTACCATTATGACTTTTTACTATTTATGAATGCACTATAACGTTTTATGGATGCCCTTATGATGCATTAGACATATATTCTTCATAGAAAGTGTTACCTCTAAAATATGCAAATAGTTCTCAGATGATCTGTAAACTGTCATCATAAACCATCATAAGCGTGATTAAACCAGATTAACATTTACCACATGAGGGCGCTATCTTTGAAAGTTACAGGTGTTGAATGAAATATGGCTATTTGTTCATTAGCTCAATATTTTTGTTGTTTATCCCCGTATGAAGCTCAGAACCATAATATACGTTTTATGATCTGGCCTGGAAACCCAGTACGCTCAATGGCTGCATTCCTATCAGAGCAGCTGGCAGTGGGCTATATTTGCTGCACCCCATCTACTCTAAAGGGAGGGGCAGTGTTTGTCTGTAATTAAACTCTTTACTTGGTGACACACCCAATTGTTTATGTTTCTACTTCAGCAGAGCTGTTGCATGATGTGAACTGCTGAGATATTTAAAGATCTGTGGAACAGAGACTCAAAGATTTCAGATTTACTGCAATGATGTGTTCACATTTTATAAAGGAATAACTCATTTACATGTTCAGAGTGTTCATATATGCTGCTGAGTTGAACATCATCACTGGCAAACATAAATTAATACATATGTAAACAATGAATATAGCACTTTTGTAAAATATACAGTGCTGCTGAAGGTTAGGCGTATTGTTTTTCTAACTGCTACAGAGGAAGAGGCATTGTTACAGAATGACATAAAATGACCTTTTAAGTGTGATATGGTAGTAAAGTGCATAAGAACGCACAATCACAACTACTCACTCTCATTTAATATGAATGTGGAGCATATATAATAGTATGTTTCCTTAAAGCATATTCTTCATGTTATGGTCGGTCACTGTTTATGTGTGTCTCTTTAAAGATCACCAAGGAGGGTGGTCTGCTTCAGGAAATGATTTAGTGGTGCTTGTACGGGGTCCTGCATGCCACAAGAAATAACTGAGTGCGATCACGCACAGTGAGGCAACATGCAGTGTTGAGCAGGGAAGCACAGCGAGCCAGTGGTGGTGGAAATGTGATCTATGAGGACGGCATGACCTCGGCAACACTCGCAGCAATTCAACATTCAAGAGGGCTCTTATGGGCAAATAGGAAATGTAACCTCTCACAGTACATGCTTACTCTCTGCTATGACTACAGCGGACACGCAAACAAGGAGGTGATATGAGAACATAAATCCATAAATAAAAGTTTCTAAGATGGCACATGACATTTTTATTTCTTTTGCCCAGGCAGTTTTTTATCTATAGGAGATTATAGACAGACAGGTATCTCAGCGTTGGGCTGTAAGAGAGGAAGGAACTATTTAACTTCAGGTATTTGGGCCTCAAAAGTATGGGACAACCTCCTGGTGGCTCAAACCATAAGGTGCCATGTCACCAAGTACTAGTGACATTATGGGTTTGAATCTGGCTGCATGAATCTATTGCCCATCATCCACTCTGTCTTCCAGTTCTGTGGAATATATAATAAAGCAGAAAGGCCATACAAATAAGTTTAAAAAGATCCTCATGAGTGTACACTGTATTGAACTAGAAATACACATATGCTTGGAATCACTGGCAATCCTTTGGCAGCAATGATGCAACGATCCCAGGGCAAAGTAAAATCAAGAGCTGTAGTTATTTGAATGGCTAGCCAGACATGATACATTAAAGTATAACACCAGCAGTTTTGACATTTGGGGCAAATGTCATTCTTGTTTTGATATTGTATAACACCTCAGCATCATTTTACATTATATTGCATATTTAGTTGTCATTTCTGCCAGTTCACCCTCTAATAGATTTGCACTATATACTGTCTGAACATGTACCTTAAAGATCTCAAAAACACAAAAACAATCACTATATTTGATGAAAACACCTAATAATAACCTCTAAGGTGTTGATTTATTTCCCGAAAAGTCACTATATTATGCACACAGCATTGTGTCTTCAGAGGTTGAATTATGGGTTTATAATTATATTAGAGTACTTTTTATCTGTGTCCAGTGACAGTTTGCCTGGCATCAGTGTTATTAAATGCATCTTGATTACAGACATCTGTAGACTGGATACAATGAGGCTAAGTACAGTAGTTATCCTAATACACCTGTTCAGCCATGCCTTCAGTAGAACAGACACAATATTCATCCCATATTTAAAATGAAATTATAGTGCGCATAGGTGGGCTAGTTGTCCTATGGTGTGTGCAGTAATGCATGTACCAATATGCGTAAAAAGAACAATATACAGTTCATAGTGCTCCAAAGACGGGTAGAAATTCTCTGGCACCAAATTGCCTTGGAGTGCTAATTAATGAAAACACCTAATTTTAATTACATCAAGCTGCAACTATTCTGTATGTACATGGACCAGTGCAAAATAAATAATGTCAAACATGCTTATTCTCTGTTGTACTTGCTTGGAAACCAATGTAACTTGGCAACGATTGGTTGAAATGGAACTGAAGTTACCACTTTGTGCACCAAATATAACTGTCTTGCAGGATGTACAGCACAAACTACAATGACTATACTGTTTGGAAAACTTCACTGAAATAATCCCAATGTGTTTTGGAACCAAATTACTTAATGAATAAATTCTTACCTTGAACATCGAGCTCTTAGGAATCTTGATTTGTCAACATTGCTGTAATCATTTTTGAACTATTTTTTATCTACTTCACACGATTAGCCTGATACAGATTACTAGAACCAGGCTGGTTGGCTGGACCTGCTTCTGCCTGGACGAAGGAGTGGGCATTGTGAGATAAAAGTTGAAACAGAACTAAATATGCTAATCCTATAATTGTATCTAAATCAGTGAATAGCAGACGATTCATTTTTAATAGTCTCAAGTCTCTGCTACAGTGACCTCCACTGATTACTGCAGGAAATTTCAGTGCCCTTACCCATCGTTTGGCATTTTGCAGATGACCTGAAAGCACAGAGGAGAGAGGAGGCATGATAAGTATGCAGCGGAATTACCTTTGATGAGTGTGTGCTTTGATGGCCTTAAAAAGAATACATAATAAGTATTTGTACTCACCCAGACTGTGTACCTTTTAAACAAAATGCCAAAAAACCCAAATTGTGGTGGAAACTGAGTTGCCCTTACATTGCTGGTGTTTACAGACAACATATAGAGTGTCCCAAAACACCTGTCTAGAGTATTTTGAGACACTATATTTTTGTGTTTGACTGTAACCATTGTATTTGGGAACATGGCGGAGTCTTGAAACATAAACTGATTCCCCTGTAGCACCTTCCAGTGATTCACAGCTCTTATTTGTAAAAGTCGAGACATTCTTCCTCAACTATCTCCTCACGGTAGGATGCAACTTTGTATCTGCATATTAGGTGGACGCTTTTATCCAAAGCACTTTGCAGTTCCATGAGTGCATACATTTTCAGAATGGGTGGCCCCAGTGAGAATTGACCCACTATCCATGACAGTGTTAATGCCACGCTGTACCCACTGAGCTATACAGGACTGCAAAGTGGCCTGAGTGAGGGAAAACTTGATGTACTAGTTCACCCCGAGACAGTACAGAGGTTTCACAGCATGGACTCAGTATGGACTGGCCATGACTGATCGTGAAGTCTGGAGTAAAGTGGTGAAATCCATCTCGGTCAAGACCGCATGATGATGATGGACTCGCTTATCACTAGGGTTGTTTTTATGATGTTAACAGTAAAGTGGAGACGTTTGGTAGAGCTTAGCTGTGTACTGAGCCCCTAACCTTTCAGTTTTGCAGAAGGCACTTTGTAGCTGGTTGAACTCGTGGCAGTAAAACTATTAATCTTAGAAAACAGATAAAAAAGCGTAAATGCTTCTTCGCTTGTACTGTTTAAAGAGTGTGGGGTTGGGTGCTCTTTGGATAAAAAAAAGGGTCCTCTGGAATTCATGTGGAAGAAAGAGAGATCCAAGGCACTCTAAAAAATCAGTTGAAAAGCCTTTATTCTATACAGGAGCCTCTATGGAGGCCCATGTCAGGTACAAACGCATGCAGCGTGCCTTACACAGACAAGAGAATGAGTTGAATTAAAGGGTACCTCATTATTTCTTATTTAGTCTGGGGTGTGTCTAGGCTTTGAGCTCTAAGGGTGCTCAGATCCCAAATCTGTGTGTGTGTGTGTGTGTGTGTGTGTGTGTGTGTGTGTGTCATGATGAATCATTAGTGGTAGAGGAGTAGGGGGGAAAACATCCCTGTGAAGTAGAAAAAATTTAAGATATTTCAAAGCTGAAATCCAGTGGTATTGAGCTATGAGAATAATAATTTTAGAGTGTGTTTGGATCACATGAATCTTACAGAGGGCTCAACATGGTCCCTCCAACTAGTTTTGATTGACGATGACTCTCATTATCCTTGATTCATCAACTAAGTAATCTCTAAAAACCCTTGCTTTTGCTTGTGATTGTGAAATCATTATCAAGAGCCTGTAACATACGGACAATGTTCCTTTCTATTTTACAGGTTTCAATAGGAGTGCCATCTACGCCTGCTATTTTTGCATTTGTGCCAGTGATGCAGAAATTACCAATTAAAAGCATTATTACTGAAGAGGAGAGATCTGGAGCACTGACAGGAAAACGAAATAAGGTACAGTACAAGCCAATAAGATATGCAAAGTGGTATAATCAACAGCTGTTTTTAATTATCTGTAACATAATTACTGCATGTTTTATTAAGCACTTATCAAAATGCACTTTATATATCTTGTTAATTTTGTAATTTTTTTGTATTAAAATATGCTGTTTGTTAGCTAGTGTGTGTGTGTGTGTGTGTGTGTGTGTGTGTGTGTGTTTACCTCATACTTTAGCTCCGGCCATTCTTATGAGAAAACTTTATTTTACATTAGTTTATTTTTAGATCGGATAGACAAACCTTTTCATGGTGAAGGATTTCAAATTTTGAAGAAAATTCACTTCCTCACTCATTTGAGCCCAACTCTGTAAGATGCCCGCCTGATGGATCACTATTCAAGACACCCTGCGGTTTATTCCAAACGTTAGTCTTCTAATTGCGAGGCGGCCGCCTCGTGTTAGAATTTGTTAAAGAAAATTAACAGTTTATATGCACCCAGACTGTCGCTTGTAAAATAATATTTGAAAAACATGTTAGTAACTGTTAAAGGTCCTTGGGTTCAAACTAATTTCACCATGACCTGCTGAATTTGAACAATTACATCCATGACTTTCTTCTCAGTAGGTGGAAGAGCCATTAGTGTGACTCATCTTCGTAGGGAGGAATAAGCAAAATACTTCATAGATTCACAAGCAATATCATAAGGGCTTGTGATTGAAGACCTGAGGATCCCTTTTATTGTTTAAGAGCGGATTGACTCTCCATGTCGTTTGAATGTATTTACAGGCTTCTTCAAACGTATTAGTGAAATATTACTTTTGCATTTTTTAAGTAAATGTGCGAATGTATAGCTGTAATTCTTAAAATGTGCTGCATTCAAATGGGTGAGGTTGTTAATAAATGTCCTTATATATGGTTTCCACAAAGGTTTTGACATTGCAATAGGAATGTACAACATTGATTGATTGATTTCATTCCATGCACTCTATTGTAGGTGCTCGACCCACATAGGACACATCCATACATCACGTTGCAAGATGTGTATATCACAAACATATTCCTGAACACACTCTGGTATCATACTCAGATTTGCCCTGGCTTTACAGATAAAGTTTGCCACATGGAAGCCACCTTTTCTGAAACATATCTTGTCTCCCATTATTGTCTAACTAAATGATATTAGACATAGATAGTAATTAATAAATATTAATTCTGCTATCAAGCACACAGATAAAGAGCAGTAGAACCTAAAACAATATTTATTTAAAATGCATTAATACTTGGTCAAAAAAGTAAGCAAAGAATGAAAGGAAGGATTTAGAATAAATAGAGATACTGACATGGATTTTCTTTGATTATCAATTGCACAAAACTGCCAAAGTATTAATCATTTTTCAGAATGTTTTTGTTTTGTTTTGACAGAAGCTTTTTTTCTTGTTGCATACTATTGACTTTGGGCCCAATTATGTGCAGGAAGTACTTTAATCAAGGATATGCAGACCAACTATAAATGACTGACTGATGTTTACCGAAAGCAAGCATCAATAAAGGCAGGTCTGGACCCCCAGCCACCAAGATTGCCAAAGGGGTTAATGTGATATTAGATGTCAACACAGCATCAGCATCCCAGCAGCATCACAGCTTTGGGTGCCTCAAGTTAGCCAACTGCTTTGGCAGCCTGAAATCAGTTTGCTGGCTGCCTGCATGACTCTGAAGACTTCAAAGGCCCTTCTCATTGGGGGGTTGGCACCATTACTTTTTCAACTTCCCCCACTGCTATTACCTCAAGAAGTGGTAGCCCTTCATGTGATAAACTGAGATCAGAAATAACTCTGCAACTACAAAACTCCGGACAACTATACATTTGATCATGCACGGGAACTATAAAGCATTCATACATGAACAATATTGGATTGTTTGATGTGTGTAGTACTCCACTTTCACCCCGCCCGGCTGTATGCTCGGCACTCAATTTCTCTCCTTCTCTCTGCCGGGTCTTCATTTGAATTCTGTTTCCACTTGGTTAGCTATTTGTCTGCCTATAATTGTGCTATGAGTCACAAATCCCTTTTGCGATCCGAAGAATTGTCAGTCACAAAGGGACACAAACAATTCTGATTTCCTTCTATGAAGTTATGAGGAAAGTAAACCGTCGGTGGATAATATGGCTTCTCATCTATACATTTTCTCCATGTTCTTTCTTGGGTAGTTTAGTTGTCCAGCTTGATCTCGTCACATAAATCCAGAATTACTCCTTCAGTTCAATTAGACTTGATTAATAGAAGATGAGCCCTCTTCATATTCCTATTAATAATAATAATAAAAAAACATTGTATTCATATGTTAATTAATGATCATTTATCACATAATTGTCTTTTTTGTGACAGAGAGGACAGTTTGGAGGCGACTAGACTGTATAATGATATTGTGCTCTGGCCTGAACCATAATGTTGAACAAGCGATGGGGAACCGTGTCAGTTGCTTTAACTGCATACTTATTTGGTCTGAAGCTTCAAGCCACCTCAGTGGACTGTCCCTGGATACGTGTTGGTAGTGAGTGATGTGTCTTACCCTAGGTCAAAATGTAGAGATGGTCATGACAAGGTAGCTGTAGGCATGGCAGGATAGTTAAGCATCTACGACAAGACAAGATAGTTAACCAGACCATGACATAATAGTCAACCAAATTAACACTGCATTACAACACTGCAGTAAATGTCTGACTTTGGATCATGGTGTGATTTGAGATAAAGTATAGTAGGACTGTGTTTTGATGCATCTCCAATCCAGTCAGCAGATATGGAACTGTAGGCCTTCACAGATGTAGACATGGACAAATCAGGGATTGACAGAATAGTCAAAAAAGGCTAAGATAATACAGTCGCATGGTAAAAGAGATCTATGACGGTCACTGCAAAGTTATTTTGCTTTCATGTTGTCCTGTCCGAATTTTTACTGCAGCACAATCCCTTCAAAAGCCAAATTCAGTTAGGGTGAGACACCTAACTGAATGTAACTGGGCGCTAACAAACGTTGTCACCGTGTGGTAAAAACCATTTTCTACAAATCATGTCTGTCCTTTATTGAGCAGTAACTATTAATAAAAGGAAGTGAGGTCTTATTATTGTAAAAATGTAACTTTAACTATAAATCTTTACATCTTTGCACATTTAAAAATGTTCACACATAATATCACTCATAATCCTCTTCCCGTATGTAAATGCAATTCGATGATGTCATCAGACGGGAGAACTTTCTGGGTTCCTCATCATTCATTAGTTTGCATGGCCTGCCGCCACACAGTGATGCATGGTGATATATATATAGCTAAATCTTTTGATGATCGTAAAACAACGTATTTTATGATAAATCACTTTGTTGTACAGGCAGTCCCTCTATGTATGCATGTAATATGCTGCAAACTATTTTTTCTAATGGTTCAGTTGCTAACGTCAACGAGCAAGCCAAGCAGCCTAACATTACTGTATTCAGAATACAGCCAGGGAGCCAGAGAGCTGAGATCACATTCAATAAACTGCTAACTAATTAGGTCTATTTGTCAGCATCACAACTGTGCCATGGGACTGCACAGAATCTATACTGGTGAAAGACAATTCTTTCAGTAGGACTACACGGTAACTTGCTTTCCACTGCAACCTGCTAAACCCAGCGCTCATGTGGATCAGAGTTGTGGTAGAGTGGGTTTTTGCTGTGACTTTCCCATACCGTCTCTTATCCTCTGCACACACAGACTTGTCAGTAGGACTCTCTTGAATGTTTATAAGGGTAGCACAAAACTGGTCTGACAGTAATCCAAAATCTAGTTAACTGCCATCTTCAGCTTAGAATGAGTCACATCTTTTAATGTTTGCACAAGCCAGAATAGTAATACTCCCTGTGGCAAGACACCTTTAACATTGAAGTGCCAATGGGCAGAATAATTTGTCAGCAGATTAGCATTAGCTTCAAGTGGACTGAATTAGGTAGCCGAGATGATGGTAGTTGAGCATAGTCTCTCTGAAATACACAGTTCAAATGTTCTCAAGTAATTTTAATTTTGTTCAATTTTCTGCCAGATGAATGCACACTTAATTAAGAGGAAGATTTCTACTTGTTAAAAGTAAGAGATGGAGAATGTGTTAAATTGTGAATATGAAATTATGAACTCATACCTAGAATGTCTACCACCACTACAATTAGTCACACTTGTCTGTCTGTACTGGACATTTGAAATATCATAATAGCTTTTTATAGCAACAGCATCCCAATTCCAGCTAGGATGTACTTCAAATCCTTTCTTGATGCTGCAGTCCAAGACATTATAGTATCATCCTCTAGGCTGTGTGTGTAGGTCTGTGTAGGGATACTCCAATTCCCAACATCCACAGATAGCACTTTGGTGCATTGGTTTAAATATGGAAAATACATATGTCTAACAGTGTTTTTAATTGAAGTTAAAAATACAACTGCTAATGACATGCATAATGACATTAGTGACATAAGCTGCCATTTATGATCCCAGGAATTAAATATATCATTTAAAATATGTCATTTTGGCAGCTATGAAATGACGTGTCACTAATGATGCATGCCGTTAGTAGATACATTTTAAACTCCAATTAAATGCACAGTTATAAATATGTATTTTCCATATGAGTGTATTATAATATAATATTTGGGTTATTATTTAAACCTTAAACCTGTATGCACCTGTATGTAATATATATATACATTTAGCATCTGACTTATAGGATCAAGCTTCTATCACCAATGTGGGAATATATACCAAGTGTATATCTATATCTATACCTATACCTATATCCATATATTTATTTATTTATACATGTCATTAGCAGTTATATACATATATAAATAGATACATGGATATAGATATACACATACATACATATAATAGATAGACTAGATATAATAATAATAAAAAATTCTGATTTTGACTATTGCTCATTTACGTCTAAGTCTATCAGTTCCGATATTGCAAGCTTCAAAGCTGTGTGTATACTTAGCTCATGTGTTCACTTATGCACATGAGGGATGTACTATACTAATCTCAGCAGGACATGTGCTTGTACATGTGAACTATATGTGTGGGCCATGTGGTCTAGTGAAACCAAACACACCCCTGAGAGAGGCTGATACATCCCTGCTGGAGCTGGGAGTTACATTCAGGGGCTTTCTGAAGTTCACTTTGGGCTTGCTCAGGTTTCACTCACTCAGTTCTTCCTTAACATTCACTTCATTTTCCCTTGTCAGGATTTAGCTGTGTCCAACAAGAAGGCAACTAGGGAGACAATGTCAGATGGGGAGATTTTCAAGGCAGAGATAGTCTATATCAAAGATTCAGAGGAGGGAGGAGCAGGAAACATTATCCAAGGGGAGACACATCTTCAAGTAAGTAAAAGAGCATGAGCACTCTGTAGAAACCGTTAAAGAAAGCTTTTTGGATTGCAATTGTGCAATATAGATGTCTGTGTGTGTGTGTGTGTGTGTGTGTGTGTGTGTGTGTGTGTGTGTGTGTGTGTGTGTGTGTATGGAGTATGTCTGTTTGTGTATTTATGCAATTCACTCATTCAATCTAAAATGTACAATATCAAG
>OMLI01060417.1:6994-17052 GCA_900302605.1 Rondeletia loricata
GCTGCAGTGGTCTGCTTGTGTCCTGGATCACATGGTTTATCTGCAGGAAAAAGAGATGATGTCTGATGTAGTCTATTGGTCTTGTATTGGGTTGACGTTTGTTTGTCTTGTCTGTCGTACTTATTTGGTGATGATTTTTGTCCCTTGCTGTTTGTTTTTGTGTCTTCATGCGTGACCGTGTTAGTCTCACCTATGTTGATCAATTTGTGATTTTATATGTATATTAGTTTCGTTTATGCATCATGGTATTGTCTGTTTTGCTGTGAAGAGTAACCACTGCTTATGGCAATGCTAATGCTATGCTAATGGGGAGCTGAGTAAACAAATAATAAATTGTTCTGGTATTAATGCTGAATCAATGATTGAGGCCTACCTCGTCCAGGGAAATGTTGCGGACTGGGATGCCGTTGACCTCCAGCACTCGGTCACCAGTATGGATGGAGGACAGCAGGTCAGGGGTGAGGAGGGCTGAGTCTAGTCTGAGTGAGAGTGAGCAGAGGGGGTGAATGGGTGGAGGAAATGAGGGGTAAGACAGAAAAGGAGAGGAGGGGGTTGTTGGTGAGAAGTTTGGGGGTTTGGTTAGAGTTTAGTACTAATTACATGCAAAATGCACACTTCACTTGTTCCCCTCTGAGACCCAGTGAACTCACTCTGTTACAGTGACAAGAGGGCCTTTCTCTTGGCTGAGGTCTGTGGCTACAGTCAGTCCTCGTCTGCCATCTGCATGGGGAGGGAGGGACACCAGCGCCACCATGTGGGGACTCTTGGTCAGTGGAGAAGCTGACCTCACAGCTGATACTACACCCTGACAGAAACAGTGGCCACTGCATGACAGACAGGAAGAGATAGAGAGGTAGACAGACAGGGCACAGTGTAGCTTCTCATACCCCTCTGTAATTATTCTGTGTGGACATGTTTCATTGCCCCCTCTACTCAGCTGAAAACGTACCAGTAGAGTTTGGAGCGTTCGACCAGCGTGTAGGTATCTCCATCTCCAATAAACATTCCACAGCTCATACAAGTGAAGCATTCAGGGTGGAACTTCTGCTCTCCAGCAACCTGTACATGCAGACAGGAAGTGCAGTATAACACAATAGAAACGGCAGGGGAGTTATATTGGTTTTTCACCAGATTACATTTTGGGTGGGTCAAGTGGAGGGGTCAGAATTTAGGAGCCAAGTGCAGTTTTGAATCATGAGAGTTCTTTGTGCACATTTCTGCATCAAGGCCATCATGTAGTGTCAGTATGTTTTCACAGTGGATATCCTCTGCTTTACTTTCACATCAGGAGGAAGCCAAGAGGAAGGAAGGCTTTGAATGTAGCAGTAGGTGGTTTAACACTTTTAGATTCAGTCATTATTGTTGCAGCGTTTGATCTTATAGAGAGTATGGCCATGCACCTGTCTTTGAAAATTGCATATTTGTATGGCCACTTTAGTCAACTTGGATGAGTGGTGGCTTTGAAAGATCAATATAGCAGTTATGTTTAAATCAGCCCACCGACATTAAATCAATTTGTTACTGGCTGAGTACAAAATGTTTTGGAGCCAGTGAGCGGTAATGAGGATTATCTGCTGAACTGGTTTTTTTGTGATGTTATGACTAATTACAATGGATTGTTGGTCAGCATGGCAAAATCAGACCAGAAGAGGAAAGTGGGCCAGGAAATGGGGCTTTCCTCTTTAGTAGGCTTGAAGTGCATGTGCAGTGTAGTTTGTAGCCTGTACAGTAAAAAAGGTTTGATACGGATTATTATACTGTAGGGTTTGCTTTAAGTGTAAGAGACATATATTGTATAATATGTTACAATAACGTACATATAAACACCTTAATAAGATGGTTGCTGTAATTTGGTAATTTTATGCCAAACCATGCAAAAAGCACTCTGTGATTTGTTATGTATATCTATAGTCTTGCTGTACATATTGAATATTTCAGGTATAAATCAAGGTGCATAGACTATTCTTTCATTATTTTGAGTGATGAACTTGTTACCATGATGAGTCCTGTTGTGATAGCCTCGTTGCAGCCGTGGCAGTGCTCCCCATAACGGGCCCAGTAGTGCTTCTTACAGAAGAGCTGTCCTTCTCTCTCATAGTACCAATGAGACAGGATACAGCCACATTCACAACACCTACAGAAAGGGACAAGGAGTGAAGAGGAGAGCAGTAAGAAGAAAGGACAGGAGGTGGACGAGGGGAGAAGAGGATGGGAAAGAGAGGGGGGGAGTGGGATGAAGAGTGGAAGGAGAAGAGCAAGGTGCTCAAAGGAGAGAGATAGAGGAATGAAGAAACAAGAGGATGAGAGAAGAAAGTAGAGTAAATAGGGTATGAGATGGAGCACAGTAACATGAGCCCAATCAGTGATGGAACACATGAGACTTGCGAGGAAAGTCGATCTGTTGGATAGTCCCACACAGGATCAGGTGGAACACTTCCAGGTCGGTTGGACCGTAGATGATCTTCTTCAGTTTAGCCTTGTTTAAACATACAGGATACAATATCACCGATACCCAACTCCCTGCCTCTCTTGACCCTTTTGACCCCGGTACCGTATAAGTTCCTTGTGTTGAATGACAACGTCATGCTTTCATTAGTGGCCAAGTTAAAACAGTCCATCAAACCACCAGTGTTTTTCCAGGACATGCCCAGTTATCATCATTGTTGGGACGGCATCTAAATGATGCATTGCAGACCCTGAATTGCTGATGTCGCTGTAAGAAGAAAACACCCTTTCTCTTTATCTCCCATGCTGCACTCAGATTTTGTCGGTCAGGCGCACATTAATATCGCTTCTTACAAAAGGACTACTCATGTAGGGTCACTGGTCAGTCATATGACTACATAAAAACAGCGTAATGTTGGTTTCAGATGAGCGCTCCCATTTGAAGATCCCGGAGGGAACGAAATAAACTGCAGTCATTATGACAGCTGCCCCTTAGGCCGGACTTTCCTTAACTGCAGCGCAGCTTGTTCACTTCAGATCTGGAAACACAACTCCTCAACACTTTCAATGGCATCTTGGCTAATGCTGGATGTGGAATAATAGCTATGTACAGTCAAAACCTGCTTCCTTATCTCTCCAACACCACCGCCGGAGTGGGAGGCAACTTCCTGGTCAGAGTAAAGCGCCATGTTTCCTCTCTCCCTGCCTGTAAATGCCATGCAACTCATACAATGGAGAATGAAAAGGCTTGCCTCACAACTGAGAATGAAACAGTTGGGGGAAAACGTAAAGAGACATTTTCTGACAGGAACATAGGATTCAGTATGTGTTTCTTGATAACATATCAGTTATGTAGTTAATTGTGTCTTCTTCGACACTGAATTATCATTGATTAAATCAGTACAGTCCTTGTAGTTTTATGCATGAGGTAATCTGTGAGGTCTTTGTTTTTTTTGTTTTTTATTTTGACGACATCTTTGGTGATAAGTGGTCATTGCTGTGATGTTTCTGCACTGCATTTCCCAGAGATCACTTGGCAGTCAGACAGTGTTGCCAGCACTGTAAATTGAGTTTCTGTAGGTACCCACTTCTACCCACTTCCTCTATTTATTTCAAACAAACCGCTGTTGCTGCTGCCGGAAACATAAAAACACATCACTTCCTGTGTACAAAAGGATTTTTCCAGGAAAGACCTACCTGACACCGGATGTTAAGAACAGCAAATGTAGAAAATGTAAAAGCTTTCATGAACTGGATATAGGATCACTGTTGTGTTATATCAGTTGGCGATAGATATGAAAATGCACAGAGTATTACTTTAAAGAAAAGTCGACTTTAAGAAGAGACACTAACATACTTGTGGTAAAGAGCTCTAGTTCCATTGCAGCCAGTATTCAGTAGGAGTCATGCTTGAGGATGAGCATCCAATAAAGAGTCTTGGGTGCTAAGAGAAACTGTGCCCTAGGATATAGTGCAGTCCATCGTGTACCTTGGGATGTACCAAACCTATTCTTTGCTGAGGAAATGATAAAGGAATAAAGCCATCAGTCGGAGACAGCTGCAGGTTTATTTTTGACCTCCTGTCTTTGTTTGTGTGCCTCTGGCGACGGATGTGGGAGCAATCAACTTCACATCTGTGATTCCCCTTAAACATCTGGACGTGAGAAAACACTGGAATCAACCCAGACATGAAATCAGAGAATTTAGCCTCTCATGTTTTCTACTGTCACCCCTTTCCTCACACCTTCTCTCGTTTTCATTGCCTCAAAATATTCCCCTTCACCCTGGCTTCGCTTGCCCTGCTCCTTTCTGCCACCATTAGTCATTCCCAAACTTCCCCTCTGTCCTAATCCTTGTTCCTGTGACACTGATACCAAAGCGGGGCCGAGGGCACAATAGATCCTGGTGTTGAAAAAACAAAGGTATGACATGATGTCAGGACATTAACCGAGGTCAAATGTCAAGTTCTGATGACGTATTCTCCTCCCATGGTTTCCTCCCTGTTCTGTCTGTATCGCCCTGCTGGACTTCCCTTTAAAAACATTGGTCATGGACTGTACTGTAGGCTGCTGGGACACCTGACAGGACAATAACTTTGCCTGAGATTGTTGTGGTAGCATAAACTGTAGTTGACACCCATAGTAGAGAGAATGTTGCAACATGTCTTACTCATGTATCTCTCTATGGGCAGCAGTTTTATGTTGCAGGAAGTATCTTAGATGTTGACTTACCATTTGTGTAGATACTGTACTCTCTCTCATTTTTGCTCGCTCTTTCACTCTCTCTCTTTCTCTCCTTTCTCTCTCACTCGCTCACACTCATAGCACATACACGATTCAGCAATAAACGACACCAGCTCTTACCTTCCTTTCATTCCTCTCCGAAATCTCTGGTCCCGTCGTGACATTCTGCCCTGTCAGTTCACAGACAGACAAACGCCACTCAGGAACGATCCGCCCTTTGCCCGGACAGGACAGGTTTAGGAAGAAAACCTCCGGTAAAGGTTGACGCTTGTCAGTCGCATGTGTACATGAGTGGGTCCTCTATATCACACACGTACTCTACTGTGACCGGTAGCAGGCGGTGTCTTTTCTTTTTTTGTCCATGCGCTCAGACGTTTCCTGTGCAGATGAGCTCCCTCGCCAATGTGCGGTGTAGCTGTGTGAGAAAAACCTCTGACCCGCTGACACCAGCGGGCCAGTCTCCCTCTGCTGGCTGCTGTCAAACAGAAGTATCCCAGTATAGAGTCTCTACTCCCCCCCCTCCCCCTCCTGTAACCTCCAGTATGTAGACCTCTACAAGTGGCAGATACAGTTACACCCCTCTGCACCGTGTACAGAGACCACAGAGTGTGTAGAGTAATGCTTAGGAAGGTTAAATAATGTGAAGGCATGGCACCTGCGCTACAGTGTGTGCACTTGGGTGTTCATGTGAGCATGTGTTAAACCACGCGTTTAAGAGAGAGAGAGAGAGAGAGAGAGAGAGAGAGAGAGTTTGTGTGAGTCTGTATTTTGAAATCAGTTCTGTTCCAGTCAGCACAGGCGTAATCTCTTTATGAATGCCCCAATTACTGCACTGTCCCAAGTCCTGATCCCAAAGCCCTCTATTCATCACACACAAGAGACAAAGAGGGAAATTCAGGGAGAGCAGAGTCTCAGCACAAGTGTGGGAAACGGCTCACAATCAGATAACCGAAAACCGTTGATACTGCACAGTATACAGCTTTAGTTGAATGGAATCAGCCCATGTACTGTAGATCAGATCAGATTATTGAGTGAGGCCCCGTTGCCACTTATTTTGTTTGAAAAGTACAAGACACCAAACCAGTGAACATAGTTAGTTGCACCAAGATAATTTATTGTAGGATTCATTGCAGAGCGCATAAAGATTTCTTCTAAGGGCATACCATGCTTGAAGTACATTTTCCAGTATTCGTTCCCCCATAGCCCAGTAAATCTATGAATAGCCCCCGGCTATAATTCATGGGAGCGGTATACCATGTCAGCAGATGAATTCTGGCTTTGCACACTGCTAGCCCAACGAAGTGAGAGACAGAAACAGGCAGGGGGTGTCTGTACCACCATTCTACTTTAAAAAGCAAATAAACAGATGGACAAAAAAATTTGATTGTAAAACTAATACATTTGTCGGTAACACTTTACAATAAGGTACACAAAACCCTGAGTAGTTACCAAGGAATGAGTAAGGAACAAATCAGGAACAAACTGCCAGTTAATGAATAGTTAACAAGTAGTTCCTGAATAACTCTGAATCAAGTACTATATGTATATAGTAGATAATGATAAGTTACTTCAGAACAGACTGTTAGATACCATGTTAATGAGCCAGTATCTAATGATTAGTTCCTGGATATCTGTGAATCCACATAATGAACACTTACTTAATGAATCCTTCCTGATTAACTCAGAATAAGGTGCTAAATGGCACATAACCAATAACAAGTCATTACTTCCTTATTACCTCCATATTAGTTACTATTTTTGTGTCCCCTCAAGTAAAGCAGTGCATCATACTGAGTGGTTACTAGGAATGCATCATTACTTCATGATTACCTTACCATTAGTTACCATTTTTGTGTCCCCTTAAGTAAAATAGTGCATCACCTTATTAACAGAATAAAGCACCTACCGGTCCTCACCAAAATAATGCAGTTTAATGCTGTAAAACGTGAGCTGGATAAATTAGGGACTAATTGGGTACTGAGTTTATAATACCAATTGTAAAGTGTAATTGAGAACAGACAAGTACATGACTAATACACAGTATACAGATGAAAATTTTTATGCAATGTAATATCAAATTTAATAATAAAAACCGTATTAACAACAATCACCTAAAAAAATAAAAAAATAAATAACACCCAAAGCCTGGTATGCAAGTGGTCAGTTGCCTATTAAGGGTGTGAATCATATGGTAACTCACGATAGGATACTATCACGATACATTGTCCATGATAACGATGGTATCACGATACAGGTGATGCATTACTTTACTTGAGGGGACACAAAAATGGTAACTAATATGGAGGTAATAAGGAAGTCATTACTTGTTATTGGTTATGTGCCATTTAGCACCTTATTCAGAGTTAATCAGGAAGGATTCATTGAGTAAGTGTTCATTATGTGGATTCACAGATATCCAGGAACTAATCATTAGATACTGGCTCATTAACATGATATCTAACAGTCTGTTCTTAAGTAACATCATTATCTACTATATAGTACTTGATTCAGAGTTATTCAGTAACTACTCAGGATTTTGTGTACCTTATTGTAAAGTGTTACCCATTTATCTACCTTGTCAACACCTTTATATTGACCTCTCACATTTTATGCAAGGACGCGGGCACTGAGGGTTGCTGCTTAAAAAAAGATAACTTTAAACAACTGTCATTGGTCATTTCTTTATTTTGGAGAGGATTGTCAGAAATAGAGTACTGTGTCAAAAGTGCATCATTTTCTTCATGGGCCACGTAAAAAAGGCAGCTGTTAGAAACACAAGTCGAGTTAAATGATATAGACACAAATACAAGCTCAAATGAAAGATAAGATTACATTTCACAATTTGACATCGTAGATTACATTCGTGTCAGATTCAGAACATATTCAAGGACAATGTCGAAAATAAAGCACTTCACTTTTATCATAGTAGCAGACATGTTTAAAAATGGTTAAAACTCTCATACACACATACACAAAAAAAAATCAAATACATAAAGTTGTCTTAATGCACTTACATTGCTAAAATGAGACTAAATAGCTAAAGCATTTTATTTTTTCTGCGTTTCAACATAATTGGCAACATAATTTAAAAAGATAAGTAAACGTGAACAAATTTCCATCAGTGTTGGTACAGTGGAGGTACATCAAAAAACAACAACACAGTAACCTAACCTAATGCTTATCAGAGGAGGGTATTTTATCCCACCGTCTTGTAACATTATAATTATATTACCTCACATTTAGCTTGATGAAAGCTTTCAACAGCAAATGTACAAGCCAGATCTAACCCTTACCATATTCTTATTACAGGCACATTATTATTGAATATTCAGGGGGGGGGGGAAACATTCAGGCACCTTAACCAAAATCATGTAACTTAAACACTAATACCAATTAGTGTTATGTAGCTATAAATCAGTGCCATTAATAAGTGAACAACTCAGGTGTTAATGACTGAGGACCTTAAGCTCCCCTATACTGAGGCCAGAAGGGGACTGAAAGCACGAGTACAGTTGAAATGAACACAGACTGCTTTTCAGGGATCAGATAATGATGACACCACACCACCAAAAATGTCCCCTAGATTCCCTGTTGTTCACAGTTCCCTAAAATAGCAGCCGTCTCTGTTTCTGTCTGTACACACCGTTGGACAGATTATCCAAGTGTTTGCACTTAAACGTTAAAGCTAGAAAAAATGAATAAAAAAAAAAAACAATGAGCACAATCTGGTGCAAATATTACACATTGTGCAGACTCTAGGAATCCAGTCCAATTGGATAAAGTGTGGCCTTGGAGAAGCATTGTGTCAGCATGCAGACAGGTCTGAAGGAGCTGCCCTGAGGGAGTCCTTGGTATCGGTGTTCACCAGTAGGATTCATGGTGTGGCTGATACTTGCACAGGAGCACAAGTGATGTTCAACACAAGACCGATAAACAAAAACTGTATTATAGTAGAGTTAAACTCTACAGCTTGGCATCTGGCATCAATTAAAAAAATACAAATAATCTTTGTCTTTTATTTGAAAGACACCCTTATACAAAATTGGAATGTGTTGAAGCTTTAGCTTCTATGGCAGGCAAAACATGTACATTCTGGAATCATGCAATAGCGTCACTGTTTTAATGAGGTCACTTCCTTTCAGTTGGTCTCTCACTTCCTCCTTCGGCCACAGTATTTACCCTGACATCCAGCGCCTGAGGATCAGAGCAGACAAATCACTGTTCACTTGACTTGTGATATTTTCTATGGTCTGTTAAAATGATAGTGATTGTAATGTCTGTATAGCAAGTTAGTTACAGTCGTCCTATGACTTTTATGTTTAAGTCAAATAAATCAACAGAGGTAATAACAATGTTTACAAATGTTACGTATTGTATGGGTAAAAATGATAGATGCTATGTTAATGATTTTTACCTCGGTAGCCCTCAGCTCCCAAAAAGGCCTGCATGGCTGCATACTTGGCTGCCTTCTGTGTCTTGGCTGTGGGACAGGGAAGTGAGAGGACAGTTAGTCTGCAGATATTTGACTGATAAATACATTAAAACTCTTAGCCTTTGATATACAGCAATATCACCGGAAATAATGCAAGCATACATGACTTACGTACTCTTTCCAAAAACATTTCAGAATGATCATAGTTTTAGTTTTTTTGTTTTGTTGTTGTTGTTGATTAAGACAGTTAAATGATGTCTAAGGGTCGGATGACAAATGTGCTTTCTTTTTCTGACAGTTTTCCCCATTGCACTTCTCTCCAAGACATTACAGTTGGGTCAACTAATCCCCTTTAGTAAGTCTCTGGGTTTTTATTTTACAAAAGGAAACAAGGAGAGCATGGGTAATTGTTCTCATCAAGATGATTATGTGTCAACGTTTGCCGTGTGTGTTTACCTATGTGTGCATGCGTGGACATATGTGTGTAAAGAGATTGTAACTAATTAGAGCATGTTTGTCCCAGAGCGAGTTTTCTTACATTTCTGCCCGACCCCCGCATATCCTAGAGAACAATAACAGGAAAGAGCCAGATCAGTCATAATAAACAACTGATAATCCTCACAATGTCCACATTCTCCCTTTTGTTATTGCAGCAAAGAAATGAATGAAAACAGGTCAAAACCAAAATTCACCATATAAGGCCTTGGCACTGGTGAATTCAGGATACAAATATTTTTCTATATATCCTACATTGTATATAGATGTGTGAGTGTGTGTGTGTGTGTGTGTGTGTGTGTGTGTGTGTGTGTGTGTGTGTGTGTGTGTGTGTGTGTGTGTGTGTGTGTGTGTGTGTGTGTGTGTGTGTGTGTGTGTGTGTGTGTGTGTGTATGTGTGTGAGAGAGAGAGAGATGAGAAGCTGTTTGTGGCGAGCTTGGGGG
>OMLI01060420.1:0-13791 GCA_900302605.1 Rondeletia loricata
GGACAGTGTTTGTTCAGCTGTGTATGTTTTAAGTGACAAATTTGAAAAAACTCCTATGTCTTCCTGCTTATGGTGCCCTGCTCTCAGTAACACTCTGAACAAACACTGTCCCTCCTGCAGAGCTGCTGAGAGGCCCAGTAGGTCAGATACTGTGTCTGGAGAAAGATGTCTTGGTCCTGGAGAGAAACCGGCTTCTCCTGCCGCCTCTGTGGAGCTGCTTCTTCATCTGGGGCTTCCCTGACAACAGCTGTGCCTTTGGAAACTATGCCACAGAGAAGGTATATACATGTAAGGGGGCCTATACAGGAGATCGATTTCACATTATTTCTACTGTCGCAACCTTGCAGCTCCACCAAGGTGCAGGAATCACAGTGAACTTATACAAGTGCAGATTCTGTACAATCCCATGGCACATTCATGGTGATGACATATAATTCTTTCTAAAAGGAGAAAAGGATCGTGGGAGTTTTGTAAAAATTCACAGCTAAGGTGTGCAGAGTCATAGTTAAAGTTGGTAAATTAATTAAACTGTCACAACAATACAACTTTTACATCCTTTTATTAAATAGATACTGCTCAATAATGATCAGACATGATTCGTAGAAAATGATTTTCTCAAGTTTGATAGCGCACATATAGAGAAAAGTCTCACCCTGAGTAACCTGAATTTGACTAGTGCCATGGGAAACATGAAATCATTACGCCATCTCTCCATCATCTGTACATGTGATCTCAATGTCATGGTGATTTGTGTATGTATATGTCCATCTCTAGACCTTTGCAGTGTGTGAGAGTTTGTGTGACTGGGGGGAGATGTTGTGCGCCGCCTGTCCCAACCAGACAACCATAGTCACTGCAGGAACCAGCGCTGTGGTGTGTGTGTGGGATGTAGCAGTCAACAAGGACAAACTCATTCACATGAAACTTAAACAGGTGAGTCTGTCTGCATGTGTGCGTGTGTGTAACATGATCCCGAATGCATTTGGCCCACCTCCACACACACACACACACAGAGTCATACTGACCCCATTGTTTTTCCACAGCCGTTATACGGTCACACAGATGCGGTGACATGCCTGGCTGTGTCCGAGGTCCACAGTGTGATAGTGAGCGGCTCCCGCGACCTCACCTGTATCCTGTGGGATCTGGAGGAGCTAAGCTACGTCACCCAGCTAGCAGGACACAAGGCCAGCATCACCGCACTGGCTATCAACGAACTCACTGTAAGTCTGCCTAGTTGCTCTCTCTTTCTCTCTCTCTCTCTCTCTCTCTCTCTCTCTCTCTCGATACCTCTTTCTCCGTTCCCTCTCTTTCTTCTGTTCAAAGTACTCTTTGGTACAGCACTCATGTTGTTCCCATTCGTTCGGCCCTCAGTATGAGGAAGGGAGGGTTCTCATTGCTGACAGCATGCATATCCTCTTTTTTGTTGTTGTACTTACTGTGTGTGTGTGTGTGTGCGCGTGTGTGTGTGTGTGTCTGTCTGTGTGTGTCTGTGCGTGTCTGTGTGTATCTGTATCTAAGGGTGAGATTGTGTCATGCGCTGGGGCTCTGCTGTACCTGTGGACCATGAAGGGTCAGCTGTTGACCTTTATCAACACTTCCTGTGGGCCTCAGGCAGACATCCTGTGTGTCAGCTTCACACAGCGACACGAGTGGGACGCCAGGAACGTCATCGTCACTGGCTGTGCCGATGGCATCATACGGGTGAGTGTCTGTGTGTATAATAAGTGATAGTTGCTGTGTGTGTGTGAGAGGGAACGTCTGTCTTTGAAGTCATTCCCTGGTAAGCTCTTTGTCGGACTAATAGGCGAGAAGGAGCGTTTCTGCTCTGTGGTTATACAGCTTGCTGTACAGTATTCAAATGTGGCAGTCATTATATTGGTATTAGCCTTGCAGGTAGCAGCTTGGATGTCCACCAAGGTATTAATAACAGCATATGGGGGGGTGTGTGTGTGTTGTGTGTTGTGTGTTGTGTGATTGTTTTTGCTTAGGATTAATATAAGCATATGCTGCCTCTCTGCAATCAAAACGGCAAACTCTAAATTGGGCTTCACTTGGGAATGGGTGCCTATGCCACATACACAATACACACAAATGGGATTATTACCTTATTATTACCTTGAGTTATTGTGTGTGTGTGTGTGTGTGTGTGTGTGTGTGTTATTATGTTGAATTATGTCTGATTTTGCTACTCGTTATGTGTCTCTCATACAGATATGGAGGACAGAGTACACCAGGACACAATTACCTGGCCCTCCAGAAGAGCCTGTGTCCCCAGGGCAAGAGCATACAGCACGGACAGAGAGAGACGGTAATGCTACTGTAGCACAGCTAACCCTAATGCGTCCGGCATAACACGTGGCAAAGAGATATGCGTGTAGGTATTGTATTTATAACAGCGCAGATGTAGGGATCGGCTGTCAATAGCACAACTGTGGGATTGACTGAAGTGCAATTGTACAAAAAGAAATGTTTCTTGCGTTTCATATTTGAAAACAAAATCCATAGCTGTCTAATTAGATTTATTCTTAAGTGTGAGATGATTATTCTTAACCGCTCATCCCTCAGCTAGACAGCGTGGTTTCCAGATGACTTTATAATGCTTGCCCCATCCCTCGCTAGCGTTAGGGCTAGCAGGAATTATGTTGTTATAAAGTTATTAAACATAGAGGCAGTAAACACTGATGAGTAATTCTGCTGACGTGTGTGTGTGTGTATAATTTAGAAAGCAATAATACCCAGATCCAATTTGGCATGCGTTGGTTACAGCCTCGCGTCACCTCATAGGAGTATTACGCTTGGCAAATTACATTGGGACAAGTCTTTGCGTAACAGTGAAGCATTTATATTGGAGGGATTTTTCTCCCTTTAACAGCCTGCTGACCACAGATAAACGGCGTGTTTAATTCACATCATTTTCAGTAGGTCAGGGTGGACACCTACCCTGTGATCCAGTGATACTTGGAGGATGATAATACAGTTGAAGTATTTTCATCCTGTATGATGTATCCACAGTGGGCAGCTTGTGCCAGGGTAAAGGCTGGGAGAGACATCTGGTGTTATGTCGAGAGTTGAACCGCAGTCAGGCTGTGTCCCAACGCCGCTTCAAGACTAATCCAGCCATCACAGCCCTGGCCATGTCCAGGTACAGTAAATAACATGCAGTACACACACTCACACCAGGGTAAGGTTTGATTTGTTTTAATTGATCACTTCAAACGCTACATTAAAATTGAATGTCCATGTTTAAAAAGCATTCATTCCTAATCAAACAATTTTCAGTATTTCAATTGTAATTTGTTTTCACTTCTGCAATTGACTGCCTGAATTGACACCAACTCTGTCTCATACATACTGCATGATACTTAGACATATATGTGTATTCTGACGTACCCTACAACAGAATACTATACATTAGCTTAATCTCACAGATTTGAAGTAAGTAGCTATTTTTCATAGTATAAACACCCTCTCTCTCTATCCGTGTAGGAGCCATGCTACTCTTTTGGCGGGCGATGCCTGGGGCAGAGTTTTCACCTGGACCTGTGAGTGAGAGGTGGCAGGGTTCGTGCACAGTCGTTCCTCCAGCCACCGTCTCTATACAACCTTTATCCTCTCCTGAGTGTCTGAATGCTGGCAGGAGAGACACAATCAGAGACTCGGATACAGACCTCCGTAGGCATGCAGAATCCATTAGTCCTTCTTTTGTGTCTGCTTTCAGGGAAGGCCATATTTGTCTATGTACAGTACAATAGATAAAATGAAGGTGACAGGAAATCTGTAAATCTCAACAAATCTGACTACTGAATACAGTATAGAATATGTTACTTACTGTACTCGCTTGGTAAATATTTAATTCTGTATCTGTGTAAATACTGAATTTTAACAAATTTGAATAAATCTTTATTGCTATTGATCATTTGCCTTAATCTACTAATTTGAGTTTCTATTTAAAATATCAACTGTGATTCCCAGTTCTACTAAAATCTGGAGGTGTCCTGGATTTCTGTCTTTTTTTTATTTATTTAAAGAAGTTCTTTAAAATCAACAGGGGTTTTATTAAGATGAAAGAGGCCGAACTGTTGTCAGTAGGATTTCAGGTTATTGTTATGTCAGGTATTGGTGCAGCAGTAGCCACGAAGGGGCTTTTGAAACAGAAGGACACCGGCTCAGCTTCCCAACCAGCTGGGAAAAGTAATGAGAAACACTTCCCTCCCCTCCCTTCAAAACTATCATCGAGGTTCTCTTGGGCAAGGCACTTAACCCCCCCACTGCTCCAGTGAAGCTGATTAGGGGCCACAGCAGAAGACTGTGGTTGCACTGGGCAGCTCCCAGGTGAAAATGAAAGTAACTGTGTGAATGTGAAGCATGCAGGACAGTGCTGAGCATTAAAAAAAAATATTGTAGAACTGGAGCACTTCCTTTTTCTCGTTCACACGCATTTCACAACAAACATCTCATAGCATAAAAGTATGGCGTGCACACACGTTACAGCTTTAGTTGTGTTCGAGTATGTGGTTGTGGTATGAGACATTCAGGATGTTTTGTCAAGTTAAGTGTTTATTGGGCTCACTTTTGTTCTTTACAATATGTTTTTAATCTACTCTGTAATGTGGCCTTTTAAAGTATGCAAATGTTTAACTGCTTCTCCGTCGTCTTTTTGTACCATTATCCTCTATAGTTTTATTGTGTGCATGTCGAATGGATGTGTTGTAGTGAATGTTGTAACAATGTATTTGGGTGTTAAGAATTTCACTTTACATGTGTTTAACAGGTATCCTTTCTCTTGTCCTGGCCATTCTTGTGTGTGTGTGTGTGTGTGTGTGTGTGTGTGTGTGTGTGTGTGTTTATGGTTGGCCAAGGACAGACATGTGTTTGAGCCACACCAGACTGCCCAAACTCCTCAT
The DNA here is from genome assembly GCA_900302605.1 of Rondeletia loricata. Lineage (NCBI taxonomy): Eukaryota > Metazoa > Chordata > Actinopteri > Beryciformes > Rondeletiidae > Rondeletia > Rondeletia loricata. Next base: position 4,908 of record OMLI01060420.1, read on the forward strand.
CAGCTAAACTGTACATGATCACATAATCACTCCAGAGCCTCAACAACACATTCCTGGGTGAATGTGACCCATATGAAGAGACTCAGTGTGAAACTTACCCTTTCTAACTCTTGGGTCTTAACCTTTAAGTGGAAAAGTACAATATTGACACACTTGCATCCATGTATTCATATTCCTGCAGATAAGTTGCTCAGTTAAAATGAGGGCAAATTGTTTCAATGAAGCTCTCTCTCTGTCTCTCTCTCTCTCCCTCAGTCGCTCACTCTCATGCACATGAACCACTATTCTCTCTATCGTAAAGGAGGAGGTCTCTCTCTTTAACCTTTGTGTGTGTGGCTAATTGTGCTAAGTGGAGTAGCTTAATAGAGTGGAAAATAGTCCTCATAATTTTCCCAGAGAGCGAGCAATGACCTTCTCTAAAGACAACGGCCATCTCCATTCTCTCTACACCACTGGTTTTATGATATGAAATGTCAAACCATTGGGTTCCTCAGAATAATTAAATCAAATAAATTATTGCACCTAGGCAGAACCATCTTGTAGCCTAACCCAATTATAATGCACTGTAAAGCTAATTATTAACCATGATTACAATTAGTCTAATTTGAATAAATGTAGTCATTAGCGGGTTCATCCTAGTCAGTGAGTCTGAGCTGTGGGGGATGATGCTCTCTCTCTCTCGCTCTCTCCCACTCACACGGAGAGAAGGGTGTGGACGAGCATCATTCTCTTTCTCCACACCTCTTATCGTCATTCCATTTTTCACAAACTGACCTTCACAAAATGGCCTACACCCTTCACCTTTCCTGAGCACCCGAGCGTGATGCCTGCTGCCTCCAGAATTCACATTTGCGGTTTATGTCTGTGCCGTGTTGTTGAGACTTCCAAATCAGAAGCAGTAGGCTCCCCGCCCTTTTTCGGCCCCTTTTCGAATCTCCTCAGTGCGCCCGAGCAAGCCGTGGAAAAACTAAAACTTACGAAATAATTAAACCGATATTTTATAGGCATGATTTATATGAAGCAACGATTGTTTGTACACGTTGAATGTCCGAACCAGGCATACATTTATCCAGTTGGTGTGTTAGTACTGTAATTATAGACATTTAAAAAGCTGAGTGTTACAATGCCTTATGGCACTACAGTAAGTGAGCCTGGTCAACAGTTTCTTGCCACACAGTCTCCTGGGTTTGTACAGCAATAGTTAACAATAAGAGCATTCCTGAATGCACAAACATCTGGCACACAAGCCAGCGATCCCAACAAACAACACCAAAACAACAGCTTTATAAGAACTGCAGTGATCGAAGGGGACCTTGCAGAAAGGCAAAGTCCCATCCCATTTACAAACAGAGGTTGTAGTGTGCTTATAACCAAAGAGAATGCTAAATGCCGTACAGATAGTTCATAAATATAGACCTTTGGGATGTCACCGGATTCAGTTTGGATGATTGAATCTCTGCCCTCACCAGGAGGTACAGTAACATCCATGTGTCCGGAGCTGTTGTGTTTACAGCCGTTTCTCCTGGAAGAGGATCTGAGCGTACACAGTGTCCGGGCTGGAGGTTACGGGGTCAGGGCTGGAGGAGGCTGGGGGCTCCGGCCTCGGTCTGACCAGCTCCAGCTCTGCATATGTCAGGCTATCCTCCTCTGATACTCGCGGCTGGAGGAGGGAGGCAAAGGGAGAGAGAGACTTGAGGGAACGTAGCCAGGAGATAAGACGAGAGGAAAATATTGTGGTTATGAGCGTAAACATTTCAGCTTTTCTCTCAGGAAAAAAAAAAGTTAATCGGGACCACATGTGTTTTGTCTTCGACATCTTTGTTAGAATAATCCTTTTTCAACGTATCAGTAGTATTATTCGTCTTTCCGTGGTAAATAAGTCCTTTGTTTGTATGTGCTTTTCAGCTGTAGAAAGTATGTGTTTACAGGCTTTGCAGGACCTCCTGGAACATTTCAGTTTAGTAGAAACACATTTGGTACAATAAGAGCCCTATCCAACAACCTCACATCCTCCAGGTTGCACTAATCCAGTCAGTATGTTTGTGCAAAAGACTCCTTCACATCTCTGGAGCTTCATTTCACCACAAAATCACAAAAATTCCATCAGTAGAAATACTGATGATCCTTCGTTTGAATAGTTATTTTCTGTATACTTGTTTGGCACTTTTATTGTAAATGTAAAACCAATGAACACTCTAAATAAATAATTGTGTTTGAGAAGCAATAAAGCTAAATAGAATTATCAGCCTCATAACTGAATGAAGATACAGCAATAAAATCCTGTAGACAATCAAGCAGTCTGGTGAGACAAATTCCCTCTTGCATGTATCTCAATAACAAAATCGCATGCATGAAAAAGCAGTTTTAAAAAAATTTAATAAATGAATTGTAACAAAAAGGATTAAATGCATAATATGGTTCATAAATGGTCTAACTGAAAGAGCAGACATATGTAATGCAATAATTGAGCTTTACTTAAGTTTATAATTGGCTGATGGGTGAGAACAAGAGGACTTACAGTTGCAGATCTCCTCGATTGGGTCTTTAACCTTCTGGGCTTCCGAGGTCTCTGTGCAGCAACAGGCACTGAAAAACACAAACAACCCAGCTCGACTGAAAACAACAACCTGGAAGAACAGGCTCACAAACATGACTGTGTGGTTGAAGTCAATGCCGTCCTTCACAAGGAGTTTAAATACAACCTAGTCAAGGTGTACGGTTTCTTTAGAATATAAGGCCACTTTATTTCACTGCATTAGCTTTATTTACAGCCTAATGGACCTCTAAAGGAATTGAAGTCATCCAAGAGGTCACATCCCACCTCAGGTAGGCTCATTTTATTTAAATACCGTTAACATAGGAGTATATGGTATTGTGTTCCACCACCCGCTGCTGCCACCACATTGTAATACTGTAACAGTTTACCTTTAGTTGGTATGTGTGGTGGTGGCTCCTCAGGTACTTTAGGTGCTGTTGATGTGACTTTTCTGTCAGGTTTTTGTCTGGTCTCCTTCCTTTGTGCTGTGGGAGAGGAGCTGGAGGAACTGACGGAGCTGGTTACAGTCTCTCCTGAGCTGTATAGAGCAGAAGAGTTCAAGTTTAGTAGACAATCTCTACCAGTCTTAAAACCAAGGCCTTATTGATAAGGATTTACCTGCTTTCTGGACACTTAACCAGGAGGTAACTGGCTGTGGAGAAAACAGCAGAAAATTTTCAAGTTGACTCAATAGCAAAGCCACCTATGTATTGTTCCAAATAGGCAAAGTGAAACAGAAAATGTAAAGTTAGGATAATGAATGATAGTTCTACCTTTGAGCCTGTGTCTGCTGTGAAAGTACTGGCAGGTTAGAACCAGAGTGAACAGGAAGATGGACAGCAAGCCCAGTGAGCAGATCAGCACAGCGCACAGATACACATCTACAATACACAGACAGACATATCTGCTAAGGTGCAATGTGAACACGCAAAAAGGCATCAGAACAGTCACATTATCATATGATAGTCAGATTTGAAGTAGGGCTAGAGACAAAGAACAGTACCTGCAAATAAGCGCCACACTCCTTCACTGCTACCATCCTCCAGGGTAAAGTGCACTGGAAAAACAATTGTTCAAAAAGTCAGCACAAAGCACAGAAATGTGATGAGGACAGGAAACTCTGCCCAGGCTTAGTATCTTTGTAAATCGCCATTGTCTGAGGGCATTGACCCAATACAGCAGACAACCTCAGTGGTTTCCAGAAATATCCAAACCGCTGTCATGAAGAGAGAGACTACTCTGGCATCAGCCAAACCCACCACACACACACACACACACACACACACACACACACACACACACACACACACACACGCACAGGCCCGGCTGCATCGCTCGTCTAGGACAGTGTGAGGGTGTCCCCCCTTGCTCTGCGTCTACAATTCCTTTTTGTTGGTCGCTTCACAATTGTTTTGTGTTTGCTATTTTCTTTGTGTACTTATCAGTGTGAAAAAAGAATGAATAAGGAAGTAGTTAGCATGTCAGCGTGTGCCAAGGACTGACTGATGAGTTGTATAGGTCAGGGGTATTGAGACAGAGGTTGAGGAGCGTGAACAAGGGCTGTGTACATAAAGTACTAATTTGTCTCTGCCCTCCATAATGAGTTTTGTCTTTTTAACATAGGAATAATAAACATATTAAGCAACACTGGCCTTCACGTTGTGACCGCCCATGAAAAACTGTTATCAGCTATAAAACAGTTTTTCACCATGTTTACACAAATTTTTGCATTTTCCAATTCATTTCAGAGAGAGGCACAACAGTGTATGTGATCACTGTTAACTGCAGAAAAAGCTACAGATTATGTAAGTAACACATTCCACACTGGCATCACAGGTGATTTATAGATATGGTTGGGTTTTTCAAGATAATGCTGCCTGTGTTAACATTTTCATCATTTTATTCCAAAATCTGTGTCCAGTCCACGAACAGGTTAACCAAATACTCAAATATGAAAAAATACCATACCCATGAAAGCAACAGAAGCACACGGAAGAAGCCCCAATGCATTGTTCAATAGTCAAATTATAGTGGAGTCTTACACATCTGTTGAGGTGGTATATTTAACAGGCATCTCTTGACAATGTGAGCAGTTAACAGTCATGCAAGTAGATCTGACCTTCACTCTATGGTTAACCACGTGCTAAACCCCACATCTGATCAGTACTCCCAGTTTGAGGTTAACAGGTTGGCTCTGAAGCCTGTCAGACAGCCGGTATGTTACACACTCCCTACAGATGTGTCTAGACTACCAGATGCTTATCAAACAGAGCCAGGTATATACCACAATATACAGGTATTCATGAAAGGCTGAAAACTATTAGATACAGATTTTGACTCATCTTCTTTCCCCCAGTCCAGTTGTCAAGAAATTACATAAAAATGTTAACCCTCCTCTGAATGCCACAATCTGGCAGGGAAAGACAACTAAAGCTAGAGCAGGCTGCTCAGTCCAGTGCTGTTATAAGATCTGTGTGCTCCGTGGACCACTTTAGAAAAGGAGAAGCCAGCACTTGGCTCAACCAATAAGTGCATATGGTCTGAAGTCAGGCTTCTGAGCTGAGCGAGTGGGCGAGAGTTGACCATCTCCCCTCTGTACAATATCTTCTGAATGAGAGTGGGCCATCTCGGTAGGGTGTAGCCTTTGTTCTGAGATCTGCAGACGGAGGGGATCCTTGCATTACAATTATAACTTTGTTTTCTCTTTGTTCCCCCTCATAGTCTCAGCTCTTGTGTTCCTGGTTCTGTGGTCAACGCATGTCAGAGATGCCTGAGGTTGTGTGGCTTCCTCAGTGGGACATTTCCGTGCATGTAGGGCAGGGCGTTGTCAGATAGCTCTGCCTGACTCAAACCTTCTGGCTTTGTTGAGATACAGCGAGTGAAAGGTAAACGCAACTGGTACAGGTGTCGTTCATGTAAGCGAAGACAGGTGTAGCTACATCTATACCAGTGTAGCATCGTCTTTGAGAGAATCTCTTCCCAGTTTTGAACCCATTTGTCCAGTGTGATCCAACATGACAGACAGCTTCACTGCCAATCAAACCAATTAAATCAGATGAAGGCTTGTATTTCTACCAGAAGTGTGACTTTAACCAACCTCTTCAACTGTATGTAAAAATAATGTAGTGTTCAGGGTACAAATTTAATTACGGTATGCAATTTAAATTTGTTATCCACCAGGTTTGTTGTTTATTGTTGATTTCTGCTGGAACCTTGGCAGAAATTTATATAAGTTCCAGTACAACTGAATTCTCCAGTAAATTTTATCCTAAGGGTTGCATAAAAGTAAAACCAGCATGCTGACGTCATGTAGTTCAGTGTTTGAACGCAGCCAACTCAGCACCATTGTACCTTTTGCTCCTCACACACACAGAGTGATATTGTTGAGTGTGGTTTGGCTGTGTGAGCTCATTGTTTTGAGATGGAAATGCCAGAGGATTGGGGTCAGACTCAAACACAGACAGGCACTACTTACAGCAAATGGCCAAGTTGGAGTTGGGAAATACATGCTACGCATTTCTGTTTGCACTTTGTCCTCTCTTAAAAAACGTTTGCTTTTCCATTATTAAATTATTTCCATTGCCAGATGACATAGACAGCATGCCTCAGCTGAATGTGTGCGGCTGTTCTCCGTGTGGGAATCCCTAGGAAAGGAGGATTCCAGGATAAATGTTTTCTGAGAAATAATACCAGAAATCCCACTTTGTCAGTGACGAGAGATGTGCAGAGGAAATAGTCTGTATGTAGAAGGGTCTCCTAATCTCTCTTCAAAGGTACAGTGGTGTACTATACTATGTACAGTTTTACTGTGTTGCCAGGCCATCATAAGAGATATAATTATTTTTCTTAACTCACCTGCCTGGGCAAATTAAGGTTACATTGATCAAAATAAATAATCTGATGAAAGGCTGAAAAGAGAGAGAGGTATCTGACTCCTGGCTGCAATAATGTAATACTTTGCTAATTCTCCTTTGCTTCAATGCAAAATTCTCCTTGTGCTTGCCCTCCTCCAGGGAACAGCACCCTGAAGCTGGTAGGGATTCACTGTCTTGCTCAAGGACACTTTAGCTGGGCAGATGCTTGCTGATACAGGGGCTCAAACCCTCAAACCTCATTCAGTTAAAGGACGATCTCCCTAACCACTAGGCTAACACGCTGCCTCCAAAGACAGGACATATATAGGAAACAGCAGTTGTCCCTCTGACCCTCTTGCCAAAACCCCACCCCTCCATCACTCAACCTTCATCCCCTTATCAGCCAAACTGTGGCCCTGGGCCTGTCCGCAGACAAATGTGACACGGAGAGCTGAGTGTGTAAAAATGCACATTTAGTTACCTGTGAGTTGTGTGCTGCTGGTGCCGTTGGATGACGCTCTCCAGGTGTTTCTGTGTTTGCGGATCTCCTGGACTCTACAGGTGTAGAAGCCCTGGTCCCCCCCTGTCACATTGAGAATCAGCAGCCGGTACGCCTCTCCCTCCATCTCCTCATGAAGACGAAACTTTGGCTGGGGGAAACGACGGGTGTAGTTCCCGTACAGCTTCATTTTCTTTATGCCCAGCTTCACAATCAGAAGCTCGGAGGGCCGGAGTGCAGGGGGAGAGGGGGATGGAGGGGCAGGAGGAGGTGAGAGAGTGGGAGCAGCAGGAGGAGAGAAGAACCAGCGGAGGACAAGTGCACTGCTACTCCTCTTCCTCTGAGACACCAGGCATGACAGTGTCAAGTTGTCACTCTCAGTTACCATGACAACAGGCCCGGGGGTCACTGTCACATTCAGGGCGTGACATACCTCTGAAAAGACACGCATACCGTACAGCAGGTACATACATATAAATATATACCCACATACACATAAGCACACACATATGCATGCATATATTCTGTACATACAGTATATTGATCTAGTTGGAGCATGGTGGAACCTCCATACTTTTTAATTTTTTATAAAATAAGTAATTAACTAGATTTGGTGATCTGCCCCATATGGAAAATGCCTTCTGTGCAAGAGTTCTTTTTTTTTTAAGATGCTTGATTTCCTGCCAATTAAACATAATTGTAGCATTTAGACAAAGTAGGTTTATATGCACACCCACAGTGGTCGCTCAGATTTAGATAGTTTCATAGCTCAAAAGAAATGAAAGAAATGGCTATCAATGGTTCTATATATGTCATTTAATCATCAGAATGGAATTGTGTCTGTAGAAAGCATAAGAAGAAGCCTACATCGTGTTTTGTCTGCGCTTAGTCTACTTCTTTGGAGAAACTCGTGTTTTATTCTGTGTCTGCCAGCTGGGTCGGGTCTCTTTAGAAGAGACATAGAGTCTGGACACAATATGGCTGATCAGACAGGCAAAGAGAATCTACAGGTGGGAAACATTTATCTTCAGTACAGTACACCCTGAAACAGGCTAAGAGAAACACGACAAGATAACAGGGACCATCTGGGCTGCAGTGCTGCCTTGCTCTTGTTTGTGTTGGGGAATCTCCCTCAGGGTCTGTCCTGTACAATTTCATGTGACATCCAAGGCAGCAATAGGGATTCAAACCAACATAATGCAACACTAAACATCACTATCTGATGGAGAGAGATTCATGGACAGGTTCTATCCACATATATGTGAGTAAAGTCCACATCAAACTGAGGTTTTCTCTGACCACAGAGAAGACTTACTTAACTCCACTGCAGGTTTGATTTTACATTGAGTGATTTTAACTCAAGTCATTAATGCCAATACTCTCAACTTTTGGTTGTTGCAGAGAATGATTATTAGAAGGTCTGTGTTTTATTTGGTTGACATGATTACCATATCAAAGTTCCATAAGGCACACAAAAAGCAGTGGTTTCACAGTGGTTTATGTTAAATCATAGATCAAGTTATTACTGTAGACAGAATTTTTTGTGCATTTCTTTCTTTCTTTCTTTCTTACTTGTATTGTTGTAAACAAGGTAAACTTACCTGTGACAAAAGCCTTAGTCAGGACAAGGACCACTATAGAGAAGTACATTTTCCTCAGTCAGCGAATCCATAAACCCAGACAACTCCACCGCACTTACACAAGCAGCTACATTCAAAACACTGACTGCAGGACCCACCAGAGCCCGTGCCCACCATTAACTCTTCTCCTCCTTCTCCTCTTTTCTGTGTAATATGAAACAGTAAATGCTCTGTTCCCACTTAGAAACTCCCACTACACTCTCCCAGTACACACACACTCTCTCTCTCTCTCTCTCTCTCTCTCTCTCTCTCTCTCTCTCTCTCTCGCTCTCTCTCGTGTCTCAAGGCCACGCTGCACTGTTGTCGCCAGGCTGAACACAACTCAGGAGATTCAGCCGCACAGGTGGCTGCAGCT
>OMLI01060421.1:0-15415 GCA_900302605.1 Rondeletia loricata
CTTTCTGTTTTATTTTGATATCTGACTTCCTGTTTTATTTTGATACTGACCTCCGCTGTCGTTTCAGTTCCTGCCATCGTTTGGTGCCGCGGTAACTTTACTTCGCTGCCTACTGAAAGTGGGAGTGTCCGGGGCGCAGAGAGCTGCGCCCCGTGTGAAATCTGAAGGCAACCAATTAGAGCGCAGCCACAGCTCACGTGTTTGGCAAAAGTTTGAGGACTCGCATACACACACGTTTGGCCGGCGCCCCTCACCAGGAAGTATATGTATTTTCACAGTGAATTTCACACAGATACAATTTGGAACCGATTTTTTATGAATGCTGACATACATCCATGATGCTGACAGGCGCAGACAGAATACCAGGTGCATTGTACGAGTAAACAATGTTTATTTTATAATTATTAAGTAGACTTGTTAAGTAGATTAAGGTGACTTCTTCTGTAGTTGGAGGGTGGGGGCGGCGCCCCAGCGCCCTCTATTGGCCAGCCGCCACTGGTGTGAACCCACTACACTCAAGCAGGTCATTATTTCTTATTACTGGCCTGCACTACAGTATATGCAGCTGCCTTATCCATTACAAGCAAGTAAATGAATAGCAGGAGCCTTGTTATTAGAATACACTGTTTGGAGTAGAGAAAGCAATTCAAATACCAGGCCCTCTAAACTTTCCTCATGTTTTTTGTCTAAGCACATTTCCTCCCCTCAGGAGCAAGCAGGAGAAACATATCTGTGACCCAATGCTGACCCACCACAATGTCACTCTAACTCATGGCATGAGAGAACTACTGCCTGGGTCTTTGTCAGTTTCTCTCTGTAACCAGAGTAGGAGGCATTGCCCAAAGTCCAGAGGGGTCACATTCTGCTGTGGAGCTGAATTTAAGGCAGAGAGGCAGACGGGCAGGCCAGCCACTTTGCCTGAGCTGGAGAGAGATCAGGGCCCCACTGCCACCTTTTATTGGTAAAAGATAGGCCTGAGCAAGACATGATCTACATGTCGGCCTTGTCCCTTTATGTTGGCTACAGCCTGACATTATCATGCGACTCAAATAATATAGTCCATCTGTGTGAACAAATATAGCAGCTGCACAACTGAGTGTAGTATTGTGTGTAAATATTTAAATCTCATTTGACACTTTTAATAGTATGTCAAAATGCTGGATTCCTGATGCTGTAACCTACATAGGCAGAGCCAGTTAACAGTCATTGCTGGTGAAAAGGATTGCAGGGCTAAGGCTGAGTCAGGGGCAGGCTTGGTAATAAACTGTCCATGCAGAGATATAAACTAAATGTAAAAAACAAATCAAGATAGGAGGTTCTGGCAAGATGCCATCCCATTCCGGCACTTCGCTGGTCATCCATAACCCAGTGTGAATTTATTACGCAGACAGACAGACTCTTCAGCTGAGCTGAGCAGGGGTCCAGCACCTTACACTCAGAGGAAGCAGGGCTGTTCCAGGTCAGAAACACCGAACTTCAGCACACTCCTGGCTGACTGGCATGCACAAAGATGACTGTCACAAATGCTCTGTCTGTGAATTATACAGCTGATACTTTCAAGGTCACGGGTCCCTGGAGTGAACAGGCTGGGAGTTACCAAAGCATTAGGAGAGTCACTTTCCACTGCATGACATGCAGGCTCACACCCACACATAAACAAAAACACACACACCTCAATCATCTCCATCCAGGCAGCATTGTTTTGACCCAGGCACACACTGTGAGGTAAATTGTGAGTGGGTGTCTCAGTGATTTATATAACATGGTTATAAATGATTGTTTTTTTGTTGTTGTTGTTTTTTTTAAAGGAGTCAGTCATGTCAAGCCCATCTTAATATGCTCATACTGTAATGCTTAGCATGTGAACAACTACACAGACAGATGGACAGAGTCAGAATGGGATTGCTGGTCACTGGAAAGCAATTACTGATATGAAATTAAATGTCAATTTAAGTTGAATGTCAAGGGCTGTGGATGGGATCCTCCTGGGTGTCCAGGGTGAGAGTTAGACTGCAGGGAGGGAAATGGCAGGGAGTTGTTCACTTGTTAAACTTCACGGGATGAGGTGGGAGGCTGCTGCAGGATCATGATCACTGACCCAACCAGCCTAAAAGGAACTCGGTACTCTACACGTGTGTGTGCGCACACACTTACACACAGACCTCTCCACCTCCATGGCCTGAACAGGCCATAGATCAGGGAAGGGTGGTGCTCCCACAATTGTGGGAGATTTAAATGAGCTCCCAAATTCCCTCAACTGTAGAAGATTTCTGGCATTTTCTACTGGCTGAGACCTCTATGATTTTGATTAAGAATGTGGAAAACATTACCTATGCTTTGCTCGTGTCTGTCCGTCCGTCCGGTCATTGTTGAAAATCACGTGATTGAGCTCCTGACATGCCGTTCATCAGTGATCCAGTGGGTGGCGGTATGCGTATTCCCCTCCAAGCTACATAGGTGCCCGGCTGTTCCGTGGCTTTGCACACGGTCTTGTTTCCCTTTAACCCCAACAATGATAGTCCCATCTATTGCCTTGTCAAAAACTTTGAATTGCAATTGACTTATCTGGTAGCTCCCAAAGCCTCCATATTGCATTCAATACATTTTCTGCAGGCTTAAATTTTTATTTAATCATTATATATATATATCATTGTGACAATGTTGTTGCTCTCACGTATAAAACTTGCTTGGAAATTATTTCCAGAATTAGGATTCAGACATGGGTATAAATGTCCCTAAACATTGACCTGGGGACAGTTTAGCCAAATCTGCTTATTAAATATGTATGAGCAGAAGCTGATACCAAGTCAACTGTAACTGTGTGTAACCCTGCTCCTTCCTCATGAAAGTGTTTGAAATAATGGAATAACCATGCAGACATAAACTGAAGAGTGTTTTAGATGAATTTTAGATTCAAGGTCCAGTGTGGAATAATTCAATACTATTATGCTGACTTGTAAGTGAGCTGAAACATCAAATGCTATGGCCTTGTAAAAAAAAAATTCCACTCAAGGCATCCTAGTGTTGTTTAAGTGGGGCTAAACACATCTTAAAAAGCCCTCCTAATGATAAGCTGACATCAGGTGTCAGGATTTTCACAGTGAAAGATTACAATGTATAGTATAGTGTTGAACTTTCCTTATAGTAAAAGCTCTGCACCCTATGTCAGTTTCCTCTCCCTTATTTAGTTCCCTTATTTTATATTACTTCTCCATTACAAAATCACTGTTAATTGAGTAAATTATATTTTTTGTCGGCAACTACTAATGTGATTTCTATTGTTTGTTCTGCTTGATTGTCTTGTACGTATTAAATGATAAAATAAATTCCCTGAGCTGCTTGTCAAGGTTAATTAAGTCAAAAAAACACCTTCCCTCAGGAAGTAGGAGGGTCAGTTATTTGACTCATGGTTCATGACCAGGTCAGTGTCTCTTATTCACTGATGCACTGCAAAATAAATTAAATACAGCAGTGCTCAGATCTTTCGATATCACTGGACTTCCTTCAGTTTGGGTGTACTTGATTTAATTCACATAGCTTGTCCTGGGCACAGACCAGCACATTCTGTGAGAGTCTGGACGCAGACTTTACCAAATCATCTGCAAACTTGGCCCACTCTGAGTTCAGCATGCCAGGACATAAATTGCGTGCATTCTTACTGAACTCAATTCTCCCTCCTGTCAGCCCTACTTGGCCATGTGAAATAATAGGTGATAGGTGTAACATTAGTGTTGATACTGTGGTGAACAGCTTAAAGTTTGCAATATGCCACTGCAGATTTCCAACTGTTAACTGTTTAATCTGCAGACATCTAAAATACATCTTTGTTCCAGCATTGTTTTACTCGAGACTTGGAGCAGTGGTTCGCACTCAGAAACACAGTCTGTACTAAATTACTTCTAACATCTTTTATTGAAGACAGCGCAGGTAAACTGGGTCAGATCATTTCACTTGTTTCCAATTCAGTTTTACTTGTTTGGAAAGGACCCAGACGTTTCGGCCCTAGGCCTTCTCCAGTGTGCAAACCACTGCTACAAGACTCAAATGATCCTACTTGATTACACGCACCAAACAAATTAACATAACAGTGGACCTGGTTGAGCGCACTGATATTGCCTCTCTCTAAAGCATTGATTTACTATCATTAATGGTAACAGGAAACATTTTAACAAGTCATTGAGTCTAGTATATATAGTTTTCTTTAAAACAAGTAAAGAAATCTACCAACTGGGTCAGATAATTTCCAATTCAGTTTCGGTGAATATCTTGAAATTGCAAATCACTCCACAAGACTCAAGGTAATGTCACTTGATGATTTGCAATGGAAATTAGTAAAATTATCTCACTCCATTAGCAGATTTTTTTTCACGTAAAAAAAAAGAAGAAAAATATGATTTTAAGACTCAGTACTGAACTAAATTACTTTTTTATGTTGTTTTTTTTGCAGTGTGACTTTCTCTTTCTCTTTCTCTTTCTCTTTCTCTGCCTCTCTGTCTCTATCTCAGACAGACTTAACTCACCGCTCCATGCTTTGTTTGCCATCACACTTCATTCCGACAGACAGCTGTGTCAAATGTTGTTTGGGAGTCAGTTGCTAAGTCGCGGGGAAGCTGGGCAGGACTGTGTGGGCATCAATGTGTTTGGTGTTGAGAGATCATGAGAGCACTTTGTTGGAAATTGAAAAAGCTCACAATGAAAAAAGGGGTCACAATTGACTTTAACGCACTCCACAGGCTGTCTGACCTAAATTCACTTTACCTCATCTGCCTAGACATTTGTTTAGCCTTCTGGGCAAACACTTAGAGAAATGTATGAGGGAGAAAAAAAAGGAATACATATGCTTGACTACATCACATTTAGTCAGGGGGAAAGCAAAACCCGGACATCTACAGACATATACAGCCCTCTAGTGGCAGACTGCAGGGGTCCTAGATCTCTCACAGAGAGGGCATAGCAAGTGATTTATGCAGAATATTTTAAACCATCTTTGGAAGTTGTAACCAACCACAAATCAAAGCTCTGTGATTATTTTTTTTCTGACTATTTTGACATCAGACCCATGTTTGTGTAACATGGCTAATAAATGTTCAGTGTTACCCAATACTAAATAAAACGAGTCACCCTGTGCCAAAAACAGCACACACTTATTGAATGTACCTACAACAGAAGCTGACCAAAATGAACAAATTGGGGTCATAGAATTTTACCATCAGAAAGAGACAGACATTTTGTCTTTTGAGTACTGTACTCATTACAATGGCCTGGAGGAACTGTGTGCTGTGAAATCATATGCTCTAGTTAAGCTAAACAAGGGCAAGGTATTCCCACATGAAGGGAAGATGAGAATAAGTGAGTAAGTTGAAATGCAGACAGATGAGTAAGAGTTGAGGGCGGTATAGTACTTTTTGGCCCTAGCCTCTTGTTCGGATTCTCGGGTTGCAAACATATTCTCTCTCTCTCTCTCTATATATATATATATATATATCTGTCTGTATATGTGTGTGTGTGTGTGTGTGTGTGAGGGAAACCTCAAGGGCTCAGTGCAGCAAGCTCATTAAAGGCTTTATTCCACTTCCAGGATCGAGGAGGATTGCAATATGGACATTGTTTATACACAAACGTTGCCCATGGAATAATGTTTATTTCTATTACCGCCTTGGAGAAAAAAATAAGAAAGTGGAGCTTGTCTGCACACATTGCTTTTCATGAAATAATGCCTCTCCAGGAGTTCTTTGAAGAAACGGCCATTTTTAAAACCACTTTTTACAGTAGCTTGCCCCAAGTCATACATCAGCTGCTCTCATCTCTTGCCCTTTCACCCCCCATGTGACACATAATAGTGTTGTGAGGAGGCCTGAGAAGCTGAGGTCTGACACTCAGACAACGCACAGAATTATGTCAGTACATTTTTACATTGCAGTTGCAGTGAACCTCAGCTTGTAATGCTGCTCCGCTCATTAGCATATAGACTATAAATGTCACTGCTTATGCTCCCCAGCCATACTGCTGGACAGGGGATGGTTGGGTGTTTACCTCAGCTGAGCGGTCACAGAAGTGTCATTTTAAACGGCAGGGCCTGGCGGTGCATCTGGGAGGCGGTAGATGACGCAGCGCAGTGTTGCTACACACCCCGAGCTGTGTTTGGAAACACTGAGGCGGCTTGCTACTACAGTGGGAGCCAATGGGAACAGCTGAACCATGCACTCCTTAGCCCAGTCAAGCGCAGAGAGAGTGAAAGAGAGAGAGAGAGAAACAGATATCCAGGAAATGCCTGAACAGCTTGAACACAGCCACATCAGGCCTCGCATTGATCACCCTCACATGATATATCCATCCCCCTGTAATTGCATTGCTGTTTAGAGAGGCAATCGTTACTTATGAAATATTGAAATAACAAATGGTGTCTCCCAGTAGATATTAAGAAGAGGGATGCCACAGATAAGTCAGAGGCAGGCGGCCGCCACGTCCCCCTGTGGGCCGGCTGCCCAGTCGCCTGGCTGCAGAAAACCTGCAGTCATCACAAAGTGGAAATATTTACTGCTCACACTCTTGCATATGGGGCGATGCAGTGTGGGTGAGGGCAGTTGAAAAATGACTGTGTTTGTGTTTCGAGAAAACTGCTAATCAGATTCCTTCAGCTTCAGAGGTATTTGAGGATAGCCTAGCTAAAGGTCCTTAGTGTCGATTTATTTGTTGCATAGGCTAGACGCGTGTGGGAGCAGAGCAGAGCAACCTAAGCTATAATGCTGGCAACAGGAATTTTTTAAGGAAATACAGGATCAAATAATACCACACAGAAAAACCTATGTTCTAATGCTGATTCATATTTGTTGGTAGACAAATTGTAATCGTAAACAAGCACTTCAAGGGCCTTTGAAAATGAATCATCAAAATCATTACATTCATGGTCACGTCTTGTGTTGTAATTGTGTGGGTGTCTGTGGGTTTGTGTGTTTGTGTCTACAGAACACCCTTGAGACCTGCACCATCTGCAGTAAGCCCATCATGGAGCGCATCCTGCGGGCTACAGGGAAAGCCTACCACCCCCACTGCTTCACCTGCGTGGTGTGCCAGCGCAGCCTGGATGGCATCCCTTTCACTGTGGATGCTGCCAACCACATCCACTGCATCGAGGACTTTCACAAGTAAGATGTTTAGGTTGTCCTCAGATTTCATATGCTGTCCCAACCTTAAAAAGCCAGCTATAGTAAGAGAAATGTTTCAATATGGAGTCTTAGTTTTTATCTGGGAAATACTGTACACATATGATCACAAGCCCAATAACCTTGTGAGATCTAGCTGCACACATGCATTTGACAGTAAATTCTGTCACCAATTACTGTTATGCCAAACTGTTACTTTACTCAGTGACCAGAAGGGAAACAGAAGTAAACCGCTTTCTGTTGGTGAGTGCACAGCTTTGTGGAATAGCTGTACTGGGCTGTTGGTTCATTCCACATGACAAGTGTGACCTCAACAATGCAGCTCTTTGTGTCGAGGAACAGCTGTGTCTGGCCCAAGCTCTTCTGGCTACTATGGCTGTGGTTTCCCAAAGCCAGAGACCCCTCACTTCCTGATTCCCAGCCATTCATTAAGCATGTCATTAGAAGAAGTGTCAACCCCACCTTCTGTCACCTGACAGGACCTGAAACCTCAGTGTGATTCTCATATCCTTATTGACCCCATTGTTAGAGACTTCTTCCTTCTGAGGTGTTTCCCAAATGACTGGAATTGAAGGCATGAAAACATTTGTCAGACAACTCACGTATTGAATCAGAAGTTTTTATTGAGAATAAATGTTAATACAGATTTGATTTTGCCGTCAGGCTGTGTTTCGATCACTCCCTGCGAGCATAACTTTTAAAAACCAGCCAAAGCAAGAGCAGGGAGAGATCAATAGCAACCCCCCCCCCGGGGAACCGTAAAGAAACAGAGCCCACAGGTGGATGCTGGGGTGGTGGTGGGGTATGAGATGCATAGGCAGCAGCAGCAGCAGAGAATGAGCAAGTGAGTTTGACAGCTTAAATAGACCGCCCAATTGGTGATGGCAGTACACAAGCTCAGCTGACACGTCAGCTGATCCAGAACACGGCACCACTCGAGTTGTCTGGCTGATCTAGCTCCATAGGCTTCGCTTCATTACTGTAAGGACCAGTACCGTATTTTCCGCACTATAGGGCGCACTGGATTACAAGGCGCACTGTCAATGAATGGTCTATTTTCGAACTTTTTTCATATATAAAGCGCACCGGACTATAAGGCGCATTAAGCGAAACAAAACAATCAGATAAGTCAGTCAGTCAAACTTTATTAAACGCGTTCACAATAACTCTCAACATTGTTCAAACGTTAATGAGCGTATTCACAATAACTCTCAAAATTGTTCAGTTATAACACGTAAAATACAACACAGTCTGATACCTATATAAGGCGCTCCGGATTATAAGGCGCACTGTCGTTTTTTTTAGAAAATGTAAGGCTTTTAAGTGCGCCTTATAGTCCGGAAAATACAGTAATTATATTTTGTATATATAGACATAGATATATAGAGATTTTGTCAACGCCTACTAATAGAACCCCGAGCTATTTTAGCTGTTCCTCAAATATTCTTCTTTATGTGAAACGTTTAGGACAAGTAAATTTAGCTCATAGGGCCACCTTGATGGTTGAGTGGTTAACTCACTAAGCTAAGGACAAAAACGTGAATGCATTGGTTAGAATCACAGATCATATGTATGTATGTATTTACTATGTTGTCTCAAAAGCCAACAAAACACGGAATGAGGATGGACCACTAAACTTCCTTTCAAAAGAAGTTTAGATCGTATTGATATCACTGAAGGTCATTTTCACAGTATTTGCCATATCACTGTATTTCTGAAGCACATTTCTGTCGTTCTTTGATTCTTTCTCTCACAGGAAGTTTGCTCCACGCTGCTGTGTGTGCTCTGAGCCTATAATGCCAGCACCAGGCCAGGAAGAGACCGTTCGTATTGTGGCCCTGGACCGTGACTTCCACGTGCAGTGTTACCGCTGTGAGGTATGTCTCACTATAAGTAGCAGCACTTCATGTGGTCGTGTACAACATTGAGAAACTCCAGGTGTCACTCATTATGGCATGGCATGAAGGTATACAACTTTATTTGTATAGCACCTTTCAACGCAAAAATTTCAACAGTAAAACAATCAAGTTCAAGTTTATTAGTACCCATATGGCAGTCAGTAGGCCTACAGTCTGAACTACATGGGCATTACAGTAATTAAAAACAGATGAACAGTAAATAAATAGTGAACTAAATAAAAGAGAAATAAATAAATAGATAACTACAGTCAATCAAACGTCAAATACATATGTTTTTGTAAAAACAATTCGTTAGGGAACATAGGTACGGGATTGGCGACCTCCTGTGGCGTTCTGTTCTCGACCGCGGGATTGTAAATTCTTGTCCATTTCGCGTAAGTGGCAGCCAGTCTCTGAACTGCGACTTGAGTAGGCCATGTGCAAAGTCACGACACAGTTATGTTCTCCTCTCTGAGAGCCGAGGCAGAGAAAGGGTTTTGAGAGCCTCGTTGTAATGTCTGTAAGCCCTCCCAAGGATGATGCGGGCTGCACGCTTTTGTATGCACTCAAGCTCATCTGATTGGGCAACGGTGATGGAATTGTGCCACACTGGAGTGGCATACTCCAAGGATGGCCTTCAATCAACCATACAATAAAATAAACATTAAAATAAAATACAATAAAAACACCAAACATAAAATAAAAAATGGCTGAAAAGCCCTAGGTAAAAGCAAGTCTTAAAAAAGTGTGTTTTAAGAAGAGATTTAAAAGAAGATACTGATCTGGCTAGCCGAATTTCCTCAGGCAGGTCATTCCACAGCTTAGGGGCCCTAACAGCGAAGGCTCGGTCACCTTTAAGCAGCGTTGAGCCATTATGTGCCCGGCTGAAAGAGAAGTAACGTGTCACATTGTTAAAGAGCCATGCCAATGTGAGTACACAGCGTTTTTGTAGACATAAAGGTCAAAGGAAAGCAAAGCATATTAGTTCAGCTGAAGGGCTCAACAAGAGAAGAATTTTGTCACTAGGGAGACGAGTAGATGTAGTTGTAATTCTCTGTGTGTGTGTGTGCGTGTGCGTGTGCGTGTGCGTGTGCATGCGCGCACATCATTCCAGTGTAACCCAGTGTCACTGACAATGAGCAAATGACGTCCAAGCAATACATATATTAGTGATTTTTACGTGTTTGACTGAATGTGTGTATATGTGTGTATAACAAATCAATGGCTTCAGCCTCATAGGCTTTTCTGTTAAGAGCTCCCTGAAACTTGACATTGGATGATAGTTCTTAAACAGCAGTAAATGTCTCGTTTAGGGCGTAAGCACAGTGAGCGTATGATTGTACATGATCCGTGAGCGTGCCTAATGACTTTGTTTGTGTATATAGCCTAACAGAGTCTCTGTGTTCTGTAGGATTGTGGCTCCCTGCTCTCTGAGGGGGATAACCAGGGCTGCTACCCTCTGGATGGCCATGTCCTTTGCAAAAACTGTAACACCAGCCGCATCCAGGCCCTCTCCGCCAAGGCTACCACTGACCTCTGAACAACCCCGACGCCTGGTCACCTCCACTGTGTTAACCCCATGCTCTCTCTCTCTCTCTCTCTCTCTCTCTCTCAAACATACACATGCACACAAAAGCATGCATTCCTCAGCATATACATATATATTTAGTTGCAATAACAAGAAACAGCATTATGTCTGCACATACATATGTAGCGGCAGACTCGGTACAATCACAGCAGAAGAGGTTGCTTTAGAGGCTGTCTGTCTTTTTACTGTGTTCTTGTGAAATTACTCCAATTCCATCAGTTAACAGAGCCACTATGCATCATCAGTCACTGTCCTTATATCTCATTACCTGGCATCTTAAACATCTTCAATCTGCATGTTCCAGGGAGGGTTATAATGGCATGTACATATGCAAGGCCCAGATATTGACTATTGTGATCTAAAATGGAGTTTGATTCTGTCAAAACATGCAATACGTTTGAAGCATCTAGCCAAGAGGCAAAGTCTAAATGGATGTGCAAGAGTGTAGCTTTAGCGGTATTTAGAAAAAGTCTGAGCATATATTGTTTAGAAAATGCTGTTCATTCTATTCTTTAGTGTTCATTCAGTTCATATACACATACAGTGCACAAAGTCAGTCAATATAAATGTATATATGTATGCGCAAACACGCAGAAGCACACACTGAAGCTCATTCTTGCACAACAGAGCTGAGAGGCACAGTGACGTTAATACAGTCTCAGAGTGCTCCATAACTGAACGCCAAAGAATTTAACATAAAATGCCATTTACAATGTATACTTATTTTATATGTAATCATATTAAAAATTACTTGTATTGATTGGGACTGCGGAAAGTGCAAGCAGTGATTCACAGAGTCAAAAGACAAAATCCTTAATAGGCAGCTGTTGAATGCAATTCCCTTTTTAATATAGCCGCTGTGTCTTCCAATAGAATTAGCTCTGATAGACATATTTTTTTCTGTTGGCCAAAGTATAATTATGACATTCCATACACATAGATGCTGCCAAATATTTGAGTGTAATCACTCTTTGTTGTGGCAAAGGAAATGTTTTTTAGTGTCTTTGAGCAGGTGAATACAATGTTCTCCATATAAGTGAACCCATCGGCTTGATAGATTTGTTATTTGGTATCATATCACTTACCTTTTTTTTTTTTTTCATTTACCATTGCATTAGATTAGATCATTGATTGTACTGTAAGCAATCTCTCTCAGAGATAATGGATATGAGATGGCTATGCAATTTTTAATATTAATTGCATCGACACTTTATAAGGATATACAGAATTTTTATGAATAAGGAAATATTTTAACTGTACAGATTCAAGCATAAGTGTCCTTATGACCTTTTAATCGGAAAAGTATCATGCTGTTGGTACTGTATGTGACTTTGTATGTCACTACGCTGTATGTCAGTATTGATTTTACCCATTGACACTCATCTTTTATTTTTATATATGCAGTGTATGTTCAGGTGTATGTCCTAGAGTTGATAGGCAAAAAAGGGACCATTAGAGTTTCACCAAAATCGCTCTGATTTTATTATTTGGTACATTCAAGAATCATGGACCATTCTTTTGGCTGTTTTGTTCATAATGTTAGCGACAATTTGATGGTTATATCAAAATATTACAACAGCAGCAGTCAATAACACAAGACCTTTGATGAGCAAATGACAGCAAAGGCAGTACAGTTGATAAGAGATTGTTTGTCAGAGACAATGGATCACATCATGCAAGATACAGTATTTTGCTCGTCCCTACTATAGTAGTCTCTTACATGTGGATGGATATGTTATGAACAGAACAACTAATTGTAACTTTTGGCAATATTATGTGAAATCATAAAATCATCAAAGTAAGGGAGAAACAATGCATCATTCCATTATTGTTTACTGTTATCTTTCCATGCTACAAAAGGCTGCAGTATTGGCTTTCAGTGTCATTTGGATTGGAGAAAAGGAGTATAAAATATCTACTGTAATCTGCACGTTAGACCAGCTACAGCAGAGAGTCTTTGTTATCAGG
This sequence comes from Rondeletia loricata, assembly GCA_900302605.1. NCBI lineage: Eukaryota > Metazoa > Chordata > Actinopteri > Beryciformes > Rondeletiidae > Rondeletia > Rondeletia loricata. The sequence goes on from OMLI01060421.1 coordinate 12,618, forward strand.
TTGACCGTGGCAATGCTCTGAACAGAGTTACAGTGAGGTGTGCTAATAAGCCCATTAATGAATTATGAGTGAATAGTCATTTGACATTGACAAGACCTTTGCTTGGGTAGCTTTTAAAGGTGATGAAAACACACAAAACAAGTTGTCACAGTGACTAAGTAGGCAGAGGTTCTGATTGAAATTGAAGCTGGAAAACAATTTCTAAACCCTGTGGTGGATGAAATCTGAAGAAAACAGTATGTGAACAACAGTAGTACAGTAATACTCATTTAAAATTCTAATGCAGGTACTTTTCAAAGCCATTTGTAGTCAGGGTGGTATCCATTATTCACAACTCCATCTCCCATGCTGCTTTTGGTTCTTACTCTGCAGGCAAAGAAAACATGTCATTGTACTACTGTGCTAGAAGCAATATCCACTGTGCTGTCAGGCTGGAAGCACATGGCCATCGCACAGTAAAAATCACAGTGAAATGAGTCGGAGTAGTGAGTAGTGACAGTGTGGGGAAATATTTTGAGCGACCGTTGTTTAACAGCTCTACAACATCTACATAATGTAGTTCAAATGCATTGCAGAAATCAGTTAGAAAATGCCATCAGTGTGCTTTCCACATTAGCCTACTGTCTTCATGAAAGACTCTCCTAAACGCACAGGTCTATGTAACAACTTATCCTGTTTTTACCATTACACAGGATGTGATATAATGGTAAAAAAGAAGTTAATTGTTACTCAGCATTGCGTTATGCAATTAATCAAAACGCACAGTGCTGAGTAACAATTTCTCCTAGATACATTTTAAGGCAAAGCTATTATACGCAGAAAATGGGTCAGCATGTCATTGGTCATTGGTTAACGATGTATACTACTTTTTTAGATTAAGGGCTGCAAACTGCTCAGTAAACAGTTAACTGATACATGGTAAATATGAGTCAGCCAGTGTATTGCATTGTTTAACATTACACAACACTAATCAGGCATTCAAATGTCATTTACTAATATTAATGAATGTCTTGTAAGGTCTTAAACATGTCAAATGAACTATTTCATAATATCTTATAAATTGCTTATACTAACACCTTTTTTTGCCCCTGAATGGTCCTTGAGCACGGAGTTAACTCTCTGCTGTAGGCTGTTGGATTCAGATTGATGCCACAGTAGCTGTGTTTTAAATCTTCTACTTACAGTATTCATATCGACCACCCAAATAGTATATGGATATAAATAGCTTTGTTTGAGCATATTTGACATAAATCTGATCAAAAGCTTGAGGCTTAAAGTATAAAGTAAAGACTTTTTCATCATTTGTTAATTTGTCCATTGTATTTGTGTTTACTGTCTTTGTTTTACCTATCTTTGTGAAAGTGCCTTTGGCGTATTGAATCACTATACCATTTCAGCATGCCTCACTCAATGATTTTGCCTTGTTTACTTGTTTTTACCAAAGTAGACAAAGAGGATACCTTTGTTGCCATTGATATGCCAACTCTTGTTTCTGTCAGGTATGGTGCTTTACCTTGCAGCAGCAGTGTCTTAAAAGGTGTTGAGTGTGAACCTCACCTTAAAGAGCTTGGCCCTCTGCTGTTAAAGTAAACCACCTCATCGCATCTGTTCTTGATCTTTGGAAGGGACATTTAGTCAACTGTTGGTTTCCCCCTCCTTCAATAAAAGCTTTGCAATAGCATCAAGTCTCTATGGCCTTGTCTGCTTTCAGTCTTTTGCAATGCTGTCGGTGGTTTACGTAAGAGAATATGAAAATCACCTCTCTTTCTTACCCAGCTCACACTCATCCCGCCTCTGCGCAGCGCATCCCCTGTTGCCGGTTAACATTGCCCTTTGGCAGATTGCCCAGGTAATGAGCTCTTTCTCTGTGCCTTCTCCCCATGCTCTCCAGCAACCTCAGTGACCTGAGCAGGGTACCTGCAGATTAAAGTGATTTTTTTTCTTCACAACTATAACCCAGGGCTACTTCAGTCTCTTCAAGAGTCATTTAAAAGCTCTTCAGTACAAGCAGATTCCCTGTGCTTACGCAGCTCCAATTCATTTCCTCCTGTCTCATGCTGTGAGTCCCCACTGCTCCTTAAGATGAATTGGAATCACCTGGTTAATAGAAATCCAACACTTGCAATAGTCTATTGAGCTCACATCTGGGACAACGGTCTAATTGCATTGAGATACAGTGCGCAGTCTCCCTTTTTTTGTGGACACGATCAGCAAATGCACTCAACTATGAAGTATGCTTACTGCTGGGACCGGCTTGATGGAGTTGTTAGAATAATTTACAGGCCTCCTGAAAGTCTTTTTTTAGTGTCGCCTTCTAAGACCCGCTTGATTTAATCCTTTCCATTTGTCATCTTTACTTGTGCGCTGCAACTCAGCAGTAAGTCACTGAGCATTTCATTTCCTCTCTGCAGATTGCTATATTGAAACAGCAATCCAAAATGTAAAAGTGGGCAAAGCGATCCCCATGGACAAAACAAAAAAGTCCCTATGTATATTTGATATCAAAATTTAAGAAGCAGGAAAATAGTTTTTCTCATGGTCACTGCACTCGCTGATCAGTGATCTGTATTAGAATTTGAAATCAAAGAGAAATATTTATGCACTGCCAACCTGATGCTTAAAGTAAACGCAACAGTGGTTATATCATTTAAATGTAGCTTTATTGCTGTGCAGCCTCTGATGTGAACTGGAGAGCAATGCCTGCACATATTTTCCCCCTATGTTCTCTGGTAGTAAACTGAAGATTGTGGCATGCCAGCAATGTGGAGATTTCCTAGTAATTTCTTTTTCTAAATCTA